>JARGYV010089856.1:0-11355 GCA_029532675.1 Ornithodoros moubata
ACCGTTTTCAGCAAGTGGCGTCGCTGAAAGGTATCATTCGGAACGGCAATTGGACATCGCCGTGTTATGCGGTGAAGTTCTGTTTTTAGAGTGTAGAGAAAAAAAAAAAAAACAGTGTTTACCGAGTGTTTCCTATAACGAGGTAAGGGCGACGCATAGAGGTTCGTCCGTGTCCAGGGCATCTGTGTGTTTGTTGCACACTAGACATGTGTACAATGAGCTAGTATATAAAAATACGGTACCCAGTTAAAAGCACAATGGGAGGTGCGAGCTGCAATAGGTGTTCGGGAGGAAAATGAGTAAACACCTCACAATGAGGCGTCGAAAGGAGCGATACCTAAAAAGAAAGTGCACCTCTATAGGAAAACGAAGGAAGTCTGATAACCCCGTGCGCCAAGATCAGCAATTCAGTGTTCTGTAGCGCTGTCGTTGCGGCAAGTCTGTGAAGGCAGAGTGCGTTACAGATTGATGTTGTTCTTAGCCAGCGAATCATTGCGCGCATGGGATTTTTTCCCCGGGCCGCTGAAAAGAAAACAAAGCGCTCGCCACTATCTCACTAGACTCAGTACCTTAACGTGCTATAGCGGCAATCGTTCACCTTATCGCAATGGGTGTATTTGCCATATGCGTCATACCTCATTTTATATTTTACTTCGTTAGCCCTTTTTCTTATGTACGTAGAGAGAACCAGGAAGAATCACATGGAGCCTGTTGTCTCACGACGCCCCGGGAGATTCTGACTGATACTTTTAAGTTAGCTATACTAAGTACTAATTAATTAATTCATTGCGTCACTACGAAATAACTGCGCTACATTACTAGTGACGATATTTGTTTGGCTTAAACAGCGCCAAAGCCGTTTCAAGAAAGAAGGCAGTTTTGCTCAACCTTTAGGTGCTGGCGTCGCTGCTGATGAGATAGATGGAAGCGGAGAATGTGCAAGCAAGTGCGAACAGTCGCCGTCCTGTTTTCGATATTTCTTCCCGGGCCTATTCCCATCTCCAACAGCGTCGGCGCACAGGGGTCCTGCCTTGTTTTCGGCCACTCTGTCGTCTTATTGCCATATTGCATAACGCGGGCCGGGAAAGATGCTCCAATCTCATCTGGACTCAAATCTGGCCGGGAATGTCGCGTTTCCGCGGAGGCGACGTTTTGCAATGACACTCATTTAACCTTAGCTCCTATACAGCTGGAGCTGTAGATAGATGGCACCAGAGATAAGCTGCTCGGTAACGAGTTTCCGTCACGTCCTAGAAAGCTAAGAAAATTGCAAAAAAAGAGAGGAATATGAGGCAGGGGCGGAAGGAAGCTCGGGATTCTTATTTTAACGGTTCCGCGTGGGGCGTTCTGCTTGCGCTTGCTAACGCTCTTTCGTGACTATTATGATGAATTTCGATCTTCCATTCGTCTTTATTTTAGGGCGGAAAGGTTGTCCTGCCGAGCTACGTGCCCCGCATGAGTTCGCTCGCGCTTGAGGATACGGAGCGCGGACTCACGACGGTTGTTATCGCTCAAGTCCGCGTTATTGGTTCCATAGACGTGAACTTTGCGTGTAACGATTTCCTCGAATGCTACTTACCGTCTTGATACCGCCTTGGGAATATTAGTAATGAAGGCCACGATGCTCTCAGCGGGGGGCGCGAAATGTTTACGCTTTAGGGCATCCGTAACTGTTTGGAGAGGGTGACATATGGCACAGGATTATATAAGTAGTCAGAGCCTTTCATCTTAACAACGCGGAAATAGGGCATTATTGCGTGGAGCTTGCACTGGATTAATCGTTACGCGGTAGTTGGAACGACCCTCTGCGGCATATGTTTTGACCTGTGTGGAGAAGGGGTGCAATATGAACCTTTTGACGAGTTCTGGGCCCATTTGCATGAAACGGAGAATAGGTGAGGGTGGGTGCGGGAATTCAGCGCGAGCTTTTACAATTGTGTTACATAAGTTTATATGATCTCGTGATTATCTCGCCTCCGAGGAATTTACGGTCCCTAATCGACCAATGCATGTTGAAGCTGCTGAGACATTTTTCGTTGAGGCTCATTGACTGTCGGTTATGCTAATTACCAGCACTATATGTATACAGCATATGTATTGTGGTATTGTGTCCTTACCTTATCCCTCAAAGAGGACATGCGTGAATACACTTCTGCTGAAGCCTGAGATGCCAGCCCTCGTCTTATGATATAGACTTTTCTTTTGCAACATTTTTTTTTAACACACGTGCATGACGAACAACTTACAAACACCTATTCTTCGCACACGAACGTTCTTTTCGAGGACACGTAGGCCCTTCACAGTTGTATCGTTTCGATTAGTTCGCCGAGGGCAAACTCCGCACACAGTTCCAGGGCTTCAAGATACCCGAAGCGAGAATACGAAGAGGGAGGAAAAAAGAAAATGAGAGTGACAAAAAGTAAAGATGTCCTCTCACCGGAAGGGCCTCCTTGCAGCTTTTGTAAGAATGCCGTGTCGATTGTACTTGACAGAATCTTCAAATTTAGCGAACCTTTTCTCCTGTCGCCCTCGAGAGAAAAAAGAAGCATGCCCGGCGCCTCTGCGCCAAGAAGTCCTTTCGCGTCCACACACACGCAATTTCCACTGCTCCCCATTATATTATGTAGGAACACCTATCTCGAGCAAAACTTCTTCGTCGTCGTAAGGGCCGGCATTTATTTATTTTTTACGCCCCTTCCTTCCCGCTGTGTTCGTCTCCTGAAATGTCCTCTTTCGTTTCCATCCCCTCCTCTTGTTTGTTTTTTTCGTTTTATTTTTCTTCCTCGTGTGTCGCCTGTGCCTGGCGGCCGGAATATTCTCTATATTATGGTCGGTGGTCAGAAGCTGTGAGATCGGCGCACACAACAGTGCCCGCACACACAACGAAATGAGACAGGCCGTAGGCTAGAATATCTCTCTTTCTGTGTGTATACGTTCTTTGGTATTGGGTGGCCTTCATTTTGCGTTCTGTCTCACTGCTAAGACGGAATCCCAATATCGGCAGACTTTTTCCCCTCCCCCCCCCTTTTTTTTTTTTCGTTTTGTGGCTGCGTTCGCCTGCGCTTTTCTCCTAACGTGAGCTGTTTGGTCACCCCGGTTTTGCTTTTTCCTGATCCCGAGTCAGTTGGACTTTTGATCGTCGCTTTCTTTGTACTGGACTTCTTAAGGGTGTATCCCCGTGTTTGGTCTCCCTGGGTGGGGAGCGGGCGTTGAATTTGTTGGACATACTGTCTATCGCCGAGGCTTATACGTGTGTATATTGCGCAGAAGCAAGTCACCTCCGGGCTGCATTTCGAGGCTTGTACATGGCAAGGAAGCCCTTCTTATATCCCTGGCACAACTCCTGTTTACAGCTCTGAAGGATCTCTTTCTACCGAAAAGGAATGGCACACGCCTACCGACGCTTTCTTCGGGTGTTTTTCACTGTGCTCGTTGCGCGTCGATCATCGACATGATATACTGCGACGTATCTTCTAACGTTAAAAAATGAACCACTTCTTTTCCAGTTGTTCACAAAAAGGCTTCCGTCTTTGGGGATACAATAGCAACGTGCGCTAATTTTATTTAAACCGTTTGCAATAATAATGGGCGTAATAATGGGCTTGCTGATGTGCTTGGGAACAGTCCTTCCCGTACCATCAGCCTATAATGTGTGACTTTCATTGGTTTAGAACGCTCTTTTACTGACCAGGGGCTGTATGCTGTAAATATTATGCGTCTGTATGCGTTTCAGATAATTATTAATGCACTTTACTATTTCTGTGACCATTGGAGGTCATTTCCTTCGTTCGAAGTCCTTGATTCTTCCAGCCCAACACTTCTAACACAGATGTGTCGCATTATCTCTCACCAAGTGCTGACTCGTGTTGTGATGCACATGTGGCACGGTTAGTAAAAAATGAGGCAGGAATGAAAAGATGCTTTCAGTCACATGAAAATCTGGACAGTTGAGCGTACAGGCGGGAACACTCAGAAGACGTAATGAATGGTTGATGCGTGTCCACACTGGTTTCGCTGACGGGAAGTGACTGGACGCAGCTGAGGTTTCTTACTATCACTTACATGGAACCAATATTCACCCATATTTGAATACGTCTTACAATATGTAGTCAGTTCTGAATAGCTTGACCTCTGAATGACACAATTAGAAGCCCTTATCCTCGAATAAGAATGCGAGACTGTTTGAGTCTAGCCTTGCACGTCACTCATGAACTGGAAAATGAACCCGTAGCCTCGTATACGCAGGTAACTGGTGAATGAATAAGATCACACAGCATGGAGTCCGTGATTGAACACATGGCTAACGCTTTGCTTCAAAGCTTTCCATGATCGTACTGAAGCGACGTCTTTAACGCAGTAGCCGTGCAGTTTTAGAGCGCTTAGAATATTTGGTGAAGAGGGACTGTGTGAGTCTCTAAAGGAGGGAGAAGATGACCGATGACATTTACTATCGAGCCATAGCAGAGAAAACCTCTCAGTCCGAACTCCACACGGAGCCCATTTGCCATTAAAATTCACGAAGCGCCCTCTGTCTTAGCTTTGCGGAAAAAAGGGGCCCCTCTTTAGGTTGCGAGAGCGACGGCCCATGTCTGTCCTCGCGATTCCGAAATCTCTCTCGCCCAGTCGAGCCGAGCGCCAGCAGTTGCGGCACGTAAAGATAAGCCGATATTCAGTTCCTGCCCTATCTTTGCTCCTCCAAGCGGAATAGGAAGGCGGAAAATTAACGTGTTCGTCTCCACTGTTCCCTGGCATTTTTTTTTCTCTTCTTTCTTTTTGATAGTCCGTCTATCTGGCGTTTATTATTGTCATAGCATCCAGCACTCAACGGTCGGACACGTAGCTACGACGAGTGGCTAACAAAGAGAAGATAACAGGTCGCTTGACTGGATAACGTGATGCGCATTCAGATCTCGCGCTTGACTGATAACGGGGTTGTTGCTTAAGCGCTCTCGAAATGGGTGCAGGGATGTTCCCTGGACGCATGGAGACCCGTTGAATTTGCGCCTATCGCGTCGGGATTGATGCTCTCATTTGGAGATCGCGAATGCCATAAAGAGCGGCCGTATATTGCGAAAGTAATAGTGCTTCCTTACGATGCAGCTGCTTGTGGGAACGAGGATGCTTCTGTATAAACACGACTGCGCCCTAAATACTGTATACTGTGAAATGAATGCACAATGACGTCCTGGAAACGGTACAGATAATTCTGGCTGATATGTGACGAGAATCAAATACATCATTCACTGAACGCATGAGTGCAAAGCGAGTGCAAAATGGAATGCAGAATAAAACCGAGGCTCTTCGGTTCCTCGTGTCAGCGAAATTGTCTTCACCCTGACAGCTAGGACCATGTGACCATCTGAAGTCACTCGTAATAATGGTTGCACATGCAGCGATGAAACGTAGTTTGGTTCATGTCACAACTTCCGCTTCTCTTTCAAAGTGTGTTATACTTCCATTTACGTCTCTAGCTGTGCGCCTGTCTCGTCCTTTTCCTATAGCCTTATGAGGGGTGGTCGATAACTGTATACGTCTGTTTCAACGCTGCCATCACGGGTCACATAATGTCGGCAGCGTGTGCTTCCATATATTAATGCATCGCTAACCGCTTTGGTGCGCGGGGTTAACGGCCTGCACCAGCGAGCTCTGCTTCTAAATACGCATGCTCTGCGGTGTTGCAACCCTGCCAGCATTTAGCTAAAAACGGCATGCATATGTGCGCAAGGGTAGACCTAGAACAGGTTCCCCGTCCATATGCGGGCTCATTTTCCGACTGCAGGACCTCGTTACATGCGAACAAGGCCAGTTACCTTCGTTTCAGTCCTATTGCACGAAAACTTTTTAGTTCTTTCGAAAAAACTGTCTCATTTTATTCCCTGAGGAGGGACGACTGGGTGCACGATGACCCACAAGCGGTGTACAGCTACATTACGAATTCTTGTACAGCATAATATTATTTTCAGCTGCGCGCATAAAAGATTTTCTAAGCTCGCTACACGACGTTCGGTTATGTCGTATTTACCTACATTTATACATTCTGCCCGAGCAAAATTTATAGTCTTAACCCCGGGGTTGTCTCTGAAATTTATAAGCCCTACTGTGACATAGAGATGTTCTGCCTTTCCCTTAGCGCCTGCGTACATGCATTGTTTCCTTCGTTACGCGTCAGAACCCTACTGGTTACTGCCCAAGACATTTGCGCGTCGCGGATTTCTTCCCCATCTATTTTTGAGCATCGCAGAGCCGTGCTCTCGCGAGCGCGTGTCGCACACCAGCGGCGCAATGTACACAGCCTCCTAGCGTCAATATTGCACCACATAGCGATTAGCGTGCGCCGATTGTCATATTGGATACGCGGACGTCCGTTTCCATACATATATGAAAGCGGCTGGTGCTCGCATTTTACTTATAAATACAGCTGTCTCGACGGCATCGTTGAAAATTCCGAGCACGATGCGGGGCCTATTCTTGTTGGGCTCGCCCCGTAAGTGCACTTACACGAGGGCTGCCATGAATACGCTATAGAAACTGCTCCCTCATAACTACATCTTGACTGTCGCCCGCTCTTACAAGCAAACGAGATCGACGTTGGTGGTGGGGACGGTTTTCGGAATAATGTACGTATCTTAGGCCCTGTAAACACGGCGGCTGACTTCACGCGCTCTTTACAGCTATTGCTGGTATAATGGCCACTGTTACGTATGAAGCTATTCATTTTGCATTTCTCTTTGTTAGCTAATAGCTATGCAGTCATGGTAGGCGACAGCGAACTGCGTCCGAGACTGATCCCAAATATAGACGTACAGGCAAGAACGAAGGCCCCGGGAGAACGGTGATGTTTGGCTTTTGTTTTTGTCTTTATTTGGGAAGGGGGGGGGGGTTGAGTTTTGAAGTCGAGAGACGTTCATATCGCCCGAGGTCTGTCAGTCGGGGCGATAACGGGAACCGTTGAACGTAGCCAAGTAAAGCGCACTCGGTCGATACCCTGAATGAATATACGTGTTTCCGCAGCTGGAATACGCGAAGACAACAATACGCAGAAGAAACACAACAAACTACAGGAGCACAGAAAAATATAGCGCAGGGAATTAACAGCTTTATGATGCTCACAAGCGCCCCCAAGCGTCGACTGTACTGTCTGTTAATATCAAAAGAGAAATGCTGATGAGACAACAGTGGAAGCGGGAACAACGGAACTATGCGAGAGTGTCTTCAATTGCTTCTTTGTGTGTTTGTATGAGTGTTCGCAGAGTGGGCGATGGGCTTAGGGGCTGGAGTACGGCGCTTCGTCCTGGTTTGCTCTATATAGTCTATCTACGGCAACATTTCCGAGTGTGAGGATCAAGAAAATGCCCTGTTGCTCGCAAAGGCGGATAGGAGTGGGTACCAGGACGATAAAAACTTGTTGGTAAAGACAAAGATGCCAACCACGGTTATTAGCCTGCCTTTTCCTTTCGCTCAGTTCAGATGTCTGAATTCGCTCCTGTATAGTGTTCGTATATACTCTTCTTCCTTTGCCGTGACATATAGTTTTGAATTTTTGGAATAAATGTAACGAAGCGAAGTCCTGTGAAGGTCGACGGGGGTTCCTTCTTACATGTTGGTTTCGTTTTTAGTGTTCACAATCAAAGCACGTCTTCTGTTCGGGCAAGAAACACTCATGTAAGGCGCTTTCGTCTCGGTGACTTACTCTTCGTCGCATCGTGACGGGGAACGTCGTTGGAAGCTTCAGCTTGAATGGGTGCTTGTCGTGAGAGCGTCGTAAATTTACGCCCTTCTCCCCGGGAGCCCGTTCGGGAATTTTGTCTCTCTGTCGACTACGGGAGTTTACTGTGACGTGGTACTAATTTAAGCGGGGGGAAGCTTTCTTTCCTTGACGCACTGGATCGTCTGAAAGAGCAGTGAGATCTATTTTCGGGCGTCATTGGCGAATTCTATGCGGCTTTTGAGGTCCCTTTCAACACATTTCCAATTATCGGGAAGAAGGCTCTAGCGTGTATAGCTTTCATGTCAACAGGACTGGATTTCTTCGCCGTCTGCAACGTTTTTATTTTGCGTTTGTGGAAAGGCTGGCTTTCATCTAGCAGGTTCTCTGACCGACTTCCGTAACAGTTTTGCATCAGTGTAACCACTTGACGTCAGGTGTGGGATGTCTGCAGCAGTGCACACGCAGCACAACACGTTAGAACGGACGTTGACAGACTTTGCGTTGCCTTTGTTGAACAGGGCTAGATAGTACAGCGTCCAAAGAAACGTATAAGAATTCTATATAGCGTGAGCTAGTAGCAAAAACATTGGTTTAGCTGTGCGAGAGGGGGCGTGCACATGAAAATTCCTGTTTTATGCATACCTGACTTTCCTTTATTTGTGCACCCAACAAGAATATCGATAACCGATGTCACATAAGTCATTTTCACAGAGGCGGTGAAACAACTGTGCCAATGTACAGTTTCGAGGCTTTCATGCCGCCTTGTTTAGTAAAGCCCTCATTTGCCTCATCTTCATTTTTTTTTTTTCTTGCGCGTATTTCTCTGCAACGAGCTGCCTCATGTTACCTTCCCATCTAGGACTGGTTTTTCTTCTTTGATGCCGTGTTTGCGAAAATAAATAAATGCTCGGCGCTCCGCATTCTAAGAAAGAAAGGTGTAATTTTAGTCCCTTAAGAGACTAATTGCATTGCTGCAAAAATTAGTCCTTTCTATGGAGTAAATGCATGGTAAATACATGAAGAAGGGGATTATTTTCAATTGGAGACTAATTGCAGGGGAGTATTTGCAAAGCTAGGGGGATCATTCGGAAGGAAGCATTGGCGAACGGAAGGAACCATTCATAGAGGAGAGTACTTGCAGACCTACTCTCTTATTTACACCTCCTCAACATCACTTATTCAGCCGGTCCTGTTGTTCTTTTTATCCCTCTGGGTCACAAGGCTTCAGAAACCTCCTCGTGCAAGCGGTTCGCAACACCTCATAAAATAGCCGGTTTCCAAGCGCCCAGGCATCCTTCCTCCCCCTGTACCGGCCACCCTCGCTGCTCCCACGCACACACAGATACGAAATACAGCACGGTTTCAGATATATCACTTTATTATTCTCACAGTCAAATGAAAATGGGAAAGCTATGAGGTAACAGACCATGAGGTCCGATTTCGAACTGCTGTCGAGGGCAAATATCCAGAGTGACCACACCGCAGCACAAGTTGTTCATCATAAGAGAGCACAATGTCGGGAATTTCGCAGCACAGTCTGATGGACACGATCTTGTTGCGACATACGTTTTCGTAAAGCAGAAAGAACACACGGAGCCTGGGTGAACTCAGCGGGCAACGAACGTAAAATTTTCGTATTATCGTATGCGAATAATCGTAAGCAAGTAATCGTAGCAATCGTGCAAGACGTGAAGTTGATTTCGAAGCTGTGTATGTGCTTTCGCTTAACCTACTACCACAATCCTAAGTTCCGAGATAATTTGAAGATTATAAATGGCGAACTTACCTAGCCGTGCTTCACTTTTGAATTTTCAGATTCATGCCAGCATTGGGAACTTACACCAACCAACATTGGGACTATTTGCGAAGCAGGGGACTAAAACTAAGAATTGCTCCCATGTCTACTGCTCTAGCAACCATAACGCTTGCCTGCTGTTTCTTATTCCTTCGTAAATGGCACATTACATGTGCAGCACCTTCGTAAACAGCGGTCCTGCGCGTAAAGCAAAGATGTCCCTGAACATCGTTTTGGTCTGTTGTCTGCATAAATACCTGTCCCATGTTGATGTGGGCTGCTAACGAAATCACGTTGCATTCAGAAAACGTCGACCACATGCGGGCTCTCGGCGGCGTCCTTATGTGAAAGCTTCTGTTTTTGTCGGTGCCATTCGACATTGATTTTGTCTTCAAAGGTGAAAACGTTTCCATGGTTGGTTTAGGTGAGGGAGCTGCGTTTCGGCACGTGGAAGTGGACAATTGCGTTATGGGCAGCGATGCATTGTTTTTCGTGACTTCCGTTTGATTCTGCTTGCAGATCCACTTTGTCGTTCGAGTATGGGCGGTAATTCTGAATATATCACCATTTTGAACGGCAATCGCTGTGGCCTTAACTCGTGCGGAAGCTTTCTTTTCCACGTGCTGTTTAATGCTGAAGTGCGAGTTGACTCAATTCTTGTCGACGTTTCGGCTGTTTTGGCACACCATGACTGGCTTGCAAAAAATTGTTTCTTTAAACAATATTACGGCAGAAAATATTACGGCCACTAAAGATTAATGAGCAACATCATTCGCAGTAACTGTGAACTTTTTTTGTTGTTTTAAATCTCGTACAAGGGATAACAAGTGATTAACTTCTGTAGTGAATTTATTCTAAAGACATAGAGAAACCTGCAATTGATTAACTTCTGTAGTGAATTTATTCTAAAGACATAGAGAAACCTGCGATTGAGATTCATGCGGGCTACATTTCTTCTTCTGCTTAACGAAGACAATTCATGTTCTTGCAAGTGTATAGAAGGTCTGAATATAAAGATTTCCAGTGGATGTGTCGACTGATCCGTCCCTACGGCGGCACACTTTCCTTTTCTTTTTTATTTATTTATTTATTTTTTGTTCTTAGCTCGAGAGTGGAGCTACCTGTTAGGCATTTCTACTGGGAGCTATTTGTGATCCTCCACGACTTCGCATTCTTCGTCCTTCCCGCCCTGGAAAACGACGTTGTCATGAGCGCGGTATTCTGAGACCCCTGCTTCCAACAAGGCGTGCGGTAAGGCCTGCTCTGTAGAACGTAAAAGCAAAAAAGGCTAGTTTTTAGTTCCTGATGTGGTTTCCTCACGCTTGCAAGTTACTGAAGAAGTGAGGCGCCTAGTCATGTGGCGCCATCCCTTCTCCGAGCGGAGAAGGCAAGAGCTACTCACTTCTCTCGTGTCCTGCGGCGTACGAAGTGTGGGCGCACGCCGCAACACTAAAATTGGCGCACCAGAAGCGATGTCTCGTCGGTGTCGCCCTCTCGTGAGGAACAAGAACGGTTCTTGATTTGGCGCGCGTATTCGATTACATCTAGTCCTGTTCCTGGACAGCGAGGAACGGTGTGGTGCCCGTTCCTGTTGAGTCAGCCACTGCCTGCGCTGAAGAAGGTTTGTTCGTATTTAGGTTAGCTATAAGGGGACAACAACAACAACAATGCACGGTGATTATGAATGCGAGCGTGCGAAACATGTTTTTGCACCATGCTTCCTTGTGACATGCTCTGGGTGACTAACGTATGAGGTGGTGCACTCTAAAAACAGAACTTCACCGCATAACACGGCGATGACCAATTGCCGTTCCGAATGATACCTTTCAGCGACGCCACTTGCTGAAAACGG
>JARGYV010089874.1:0-15726 GCA_029532675.1 Ornithodoros moubata
AGTGGGGACAACTTTGCACCATAAGGGGATAACATTAAACCATAATGGGTGTAGTTTATCCCTGTGTGCAACGTGTGTTTTGTACCTCTACAGGAGTAAAGTTCACCTGCAGGGGTACAATTTTTTCTCCACATCGGTGTCTAAATTATACCCCCTTGTGGGGCAAAAATGTACCGTGCACGTGAGTGGTGTAACGTTGTACCCCTTGAGGTATGAGTGTTGGTTCATACATGCCGGTGGTCATTGTCGTTCCTGAATGCCATTCGTGCAAGTGAAAAATGTTGTTCTGTCCCACTAACATGCACGTCACATGAGTGGCATTCTGTACCGACGCCGACTTCCACGCAATTCTAGGCGCTCACAACGGAAAGGAAAACAGCGTTGTCCATCATGTACCATTTTATTCTTGCTAAAACCTACATTCATAACAAATACAAATACATACGCACGCACAAAAAGTTACTTTCCACGCAATACGTTTGTTAAATAACTTATAATAATAATAAAAAAAAAAACGCAGCATCTAGCATGTGCAGACCTGACTTCTCCAATTTGACTAGCAGAAAAAGAAGGCTTACTTTGCACGTCATAGAATACAACACAGGTTATAGAATAGCCACAGACAATTCGCCTGCAGAGCTGATGTGAAGCATCCTTGTCTGCCATTCCTTTGAGAGATACTGCAATGTCTGTTGGCACAGTGGTAAGGGTCAAGACAGCAGGATTTCTAGACTGAAAAGATCCAGCATTTTGCAACATGTCACAGCAGATGACTTTGGTTGACCTGTTAAAAGAAGAGTATTTTATGTACAAGCACCGATGTACACAAGGGATATCAAAAGCGTACTTTGGTTGGGACTGCTGCCAGAGGCGCTGTCTGTTTCTTCATATGTGACGCGTACAGGTCCTCTGTGTTACTACCTCGTTTCTTTGCACAGGTCCAAGTAACAGCCTAGTTCGTCATCGAACACCTGCGATATACAAAATTGCCGAAACTTTGCGACTCTTTCAAAAATATTCTAACGTAAGCAATTTATTAATGTTTCCTTCTTGCCAGGCAGTTAACAGTGCAACAAATGTTCCTATAAACAAAGTAACTTACACACATACCTGGACTAAAGAACAACCTATGTTGGGAATTTTCAGAAACTTCACCCCAACCGCATGGCGCAGTTCATGTGACTGCACCGCGTCGTAACTTCTACGCATCGCTGGAAGCCACCACTGTCCACTGCGAGCAGGGACATTTCTGCAGAAACAAGCAGCAATACAGTAATACATAAAATAACTATCGCTTGTACAAGGGTTTAGCAACAACACGTATATTTCACAAACGCCGGCTCGAAACATGACATCTAGCAGGGCTTCACAAGTCAACGAACGCAACCTACAAAGACGCTCAAAACAGCAACACTCACCGCTTGCCGTCGATTTCTCCATGCTCCCAGATCCTCCGAACCAGTGAACAACGGCAGGCGAAGTCTTTTTACAGTACACCCACGGAATTGCTTCAAAAAATCCAAACGAGGCAAACCATCCTCCCGCTCACCACGCCGGTTAACAGACGACACGGAGTAACATGCCGAGAGTGGTGCAACCGCCATGACATCCAGCGAGGATGGCGCTGCTTTTAACTCCTATAGGGGAGACTGCATACGTGGCGCTGGAATCGGGGGGATAACAGGGCGGCTTATCCCCTTTTCGCACCTTTTTTTCTAAGAGTGTAGTTGGCAGCGCAAAAGATGTTAGGTAATCGCAGACAGAGCACAGGTTGGGCAGAGTATGAAATCCCGGCAACCAAGTTAATGGAAGTAAAAGGGGGTAGACGCAGTGTTCTACCGGTACCCTATGAAGAAGAGATTTCAACGGAAGAGGAAGCCTGTCTGGCAAGCAGAACGACAATCAGTTCAGGATCCACGTATGTAGCAGGGTCTTACTGTCATGGTGGACGCCACATGGAATAGAGTGACAGTTTCTGCCCTTTAGAGAGCATAACCGAAAGGATGCTGACTGTGAAATGAGGCACTGCTGCGACAGAGCCTGCCGCCTCATTCCCACTCATTCCAGTGCGCCCTGGATTCCACTGAAGGGCAAGATGGTGTCCTCTTTCCTCCAGCACTTTACACTGCTAAAAGATGTCCCACACTATACTGGAGCCAGCGGACCTCGGATCTCCATGCCTTCCATACACTGGAGAACACCTTTAGAATAGGTGTATAGGGTCCAGGACTGAGGCACAACACTTGTCGCGTGCTTTAGAAACAAAAGGTTGACAAAGTCCTGCAGCGGTGGATGTTGTGCGGTGAGATAATTTAAATCCTCCGATGTGTGTGTGACCGGTAAAACAAAGCCTGCTGACGAACCCACCCGAGTGGAAGATCCATCGGTGAAAGCTGCCGTGTAGTGTTCATACCTAGTGCTCATCACATCCAGGATAATCTGATGGAGGACTGCAGTCGGCACATTCTTGTTCTTTTGTTTCACTCCACGAAAGGCGGGTGATATGGGAGGTGCAGGAAGCGACCACGGTTGGACGTTGGGAACGTTAGGCTTCAGTCTAAATTTGGGAATATTAGGTTGTGCCTCTACAATACATTGATGAATCTTGCTGCGTTTTAGTCTACGTATTTTCCTACAAGGGGGTGACGACCGTGATGAACTCGTAGCCGCAGGTAGTGCCGGACAGTTTCTCTATACCGGAGGGTGTCGACTGTTATTCCTCTAGTGATCACCAGACGGGTATTAGCGCTCTGGGAAACACCGAGGCAGATCCAGAGACTACGTGCCAGGAGGTATCGTAATCTGTGCTCTCGCAGTGTAGAACACGGGTAGAATGCTTGTAAGAAGCTCGCGAACCAGAGCCTTGTGGTGCATTAAAAGGTTACGTTCGTCACGTCCCCAGCACAGGCCAGCAAAATGCCAAATTACATTTGCCCAGCACTTTGGACCAATATATTTCTTTCACGTTAAATTGCCATCGAAGACACCACCCAAAACCTATGATGTTTCACTTGATGGAGAAGTTAGTGTTCTAGTCGAAGAGGAAAGTGATACGTATGCTTACAGATGAAGGCTAGTATCACACGTTTTTCTCTGCAGAGGTGCCCGTACATGCATTCCCAAAAAACTTTTCAATGGTGTCTTGCGATCGCTGAAGACGCTGTCGAATTCCAGGCAGAGGTTTACCTATAAAGTATGCTTCAGCTATCTCCCTCGCATACTTTATTGCCACGGAAGGCCCTGATAATTGCATTAGCGCCCCTTCCCTTTCCCTCTCACTCGCGGAAGTGCAGTATCTAAGAAGCGGGTTTTGATGCTGTTTATCGCGGTTCGCGGCCCCCCGCTTGCAGCCTGGGAAAGAGAACCGTCTGGCCTCCTTGCTATGATTATCATTTCATCAAGCACATGATGGGTTTATCATCAAGCACGTGATGGTTTTATCCTTTATAAGCATCTGCATGTTGAATAAAGTTTTCAGTTGTGAGTAGCTGTTTGTCCTGTCTACGTCTCTAGTCCTTGTCTTTTAAACGGCAGCTTTTTACCAAGGCCAGTTGAACCAACTACCCGGCTTGCATACCTTAGTATATACAGAAGGTTCGAGGACAAATGCAGCCGTTTCATGCGCCATGGTCGCACCTCACAATACTTCAGACTCAGACTCACGCATTTTCAAGCCGTCGACTTCACATCACAGTCCGCGATGTGGTGGATGAGGACAGTGAAGTCCATCATGAGTCAATTCTCCTACCTGCGGTCTGTGGTGCCCTTTAGTGACGTCACAGAGGACCCCAGCAGACCACTAACCTGTATTATTCGATGAGAAGCTTACATAGGGTAAGGCATGTGGACGATTGTAGCAGAATGGCATTCGCGGCGAAACCGGATTTAACCCGAATTGGTATTAGGTCAGCTCATGTGGGAAGAACTGGGTCGAATCATGTTTAATTCCAGGCGTCTTGCCGTTTTGGGCTTGCGAAACGTTCGATTGACGCAGCGCAGGAGTTCATGGAAGGTCATCCGTGGAGAAGGATCGTCCATTAGCTGGACTAGGAAAGAGTGCGAGATGGTCTGGTCACAATATTTCGCGCTTTTCCTTTCCTCGTACCTACAGCACAAAGTCAACCAATGTGACCTGTACCGTTTATGCAAAGAAATTGAAAACAAAGGAGTGTCACCACCTTCCACTCCCTTCATTTTTATTTTTGATCCAACTCCGATAATTGTTCGCAACGCAGAAACGCCCGCAAGGAATTTTCTGGTCGACGATTTTATTCATACTACGTGGTGTACAAGGATACGTAATAAAAGGAATTGTAAGGACATCTGCTTCTCGGATGAGACACGAGTCAACTAGCGCCTCTTACAATAAAGGTAAAACGTCAAATTTCTGTGTTCTTTCCTTCACCTAGTTAATCTCAGCTCTCTCGTTGCTAAATTTAGAGACAGTGTGTGCATTCGGAAAGCTGGAGTGTGCATTGGTTCCTGTGTAAGCCCCGTCCTGAATGAAATGTATCTCTTGTACGTCGACCGAGCTGTTTTGCGCGAACCGCATTGAGAGTCATCTAGTACCCATTTTTCGGTTTGTGGATGATTATTTACTTCTTGATTCTTTAAACGCTTGAAAATGGTTTCGGCCTTTTGGCTGTGCTCATTCACCATTTTTAAGGCTTTCGTATGTGTGGTGCACAAACGTTCTTTACATTCACCTTTTCTGGTACATTGCCAATGAACCTGGAAAAGTCTATCATCAGAATTAAGCTTATTCCCGTTCGTCATGCTCTATCCATTTAGGTAGCCAGGGACGCATACATAACGGATGCCCTCGCAACGGGCTGACAAAGAATCCAAACACGCTTCTGGCGACTAATTACTTTGAACTTCGCAGACAGCCACTTACCTTATCTATGTGTTTTCTCTTCTTGACGTACTCGTGGCTATCGTACAACAATTTAGTGCCATCCGGGCTAGTGAACGTGTGCATGGCCTTTGCATTATGGAAAGGTGTCACTCCCCGAGACAGTAGGTGGAATGCAGTTACGCGTAGGTTGAATTTTGTAGCCCCATATCACTGTTATTTACTATCACTATCTAGTGACATCACTTCTACAAGCCAACCAGCTTAGAGATGGGACGTGAACGGCCTTTGGAGGGTAGTCATGCGTCAGACTATGATATCCTGCAAAAGAGTCACTATCGAAAGCAGGAAATTCCCAAAGCCGAGAAGCAGAAGGCCGAAAATCGCATCAGTCTGCGTAGTCAAAAATGACATAACTGAAGCGGTCGAAACATTACAAAGCCGAAAAACTGAAATACTTGCAGAAGAGTTCATTCATCATTCCGAACAATAATCGACTTTTACAGGGTTATGCAAAGCTTCGTCCTGTTTTCGGGGTGAAAAAGTAAGGACTCGGGAAGACCGGTAGTACTCCATCTCTAACGCACCCAATCAAGGTGATAAGGCAGTGAACAGCCTCATCAGGCTCGGTAGGCACGGTAACTTCATATAAACTCGATATACACGGTAACATATGTTGACGGTATGAATGGTGCACTGAAACTACCTAAAGTGAGTTCATGCCAGGAAATATCTCTCCACTCTACTTAAGGCCTGCTCTTGTACAGAATGCAACAGGTTATTAAAGTGTCAGAGAATTTTTTGTTGCTGCCGTAAAGAAACGGCTATTAATATTTATCAATAAAATTTCGTAAATACACAAATTGCGCGTGCGATAATTGCATATTATGCCCATGTCCACGGCTTCTGTGTTCGTGGCAGTAAAGCGAACCACTCAAGTTCGGGGGAATGTGCACTTCTGTAAGGTATCGAAGGGGGAAAACGCTACCGAATGGCGGTTTGCCCGCACCGTGTTATGGGGGACACGCCACCAGCATGTAATGCAAGCAACCGAGCAATAGAAAGGCAGTGATGAAGCATACCAGAGAAATGTTTAATATGGGACATCCAACTTGTATATAGCGCGTAGGAAGCATAATCGATTAATGCTGCACTCGACCTGTTCGCAGATGTGTTTTGAAAGCACCTCAGAGCGGCTCCGGTGCAGCGACATGAATTGTGCGTGCTTGATAGTGTGAAGCATCGGGGGAATTTAACGGCACAACTTTCGTTCCAATCAGATACGTAGTTTTGTGGGAAAATGGAATTAAAAATTGTAGACAACGATGTGTCTACCCTACCTCCAACATTGCAGTACCCGCTACATGTGACGGAAAACTAACGTTGCATATACACGACACTGGGAGCCGTCAACAAGCAAATTCAATCCAATCCACATCTATGCAGCATCGGCAGGATGGACGGAAAAAGAAAGCCGGATCCTATATTTTATTTTTTATTGTTTAAGTTGAAACTTCTAGATATGAGTAGTCCGTACCGGAAGCCAAAAAAGCTGATTACGAAGCCACGGATCACAACAAAAAAGTTTGGGCAGATATACCCACCGTTGCCCAGAAGAAGCACAGTCTCTGTGCGAAATATCGGCGGCTTCCAACCTGAGGCGTGTTGCTTTAACTTGTGCTCCACCGGATTTTTGGATTTGTCTTCGCTGTTTTACACCGTTGCCTAATGATTTTTTAGCCGCCAGGCGTCGTGCCGCGCAATTTAGCAGGAATTTCTCTGCGAACTGAAAAGACTTCTGCACGCGTAAGGTTGCCGCATACAGTTCATAAGCAGTGGATTATTATTTAGTAACGTCTTTTTGTATTACCTGCCTGCCACTTTATAGTACCTTTAACCGTTAAGGGCCCCTACACAATTGATACTGAATTATTGACACTGCACTAAATGAAATAAATGAATGTCGACACACATACGGAAGAGCACGAGTATAACTGGATGCTGCAGACCGACCTCTCTGCGGGTTCCGCTCCCATATCGATGTCAACATCTGGGCGACTTACCGTAGGCGAAGACAGAGTGCACCAGTCGAACAGAACTATGTTAAGAGCGCACACAAAACAAAGCAGTCCAGGAAATCTAAAATCCTCTGGAAAATGAGGGGACTTTCCAATGGAGCGTCACTTTTATTCATCCCTCCCTCAACAGGTCTCATTATTGCCGCTCTCGCGCATCGCGCACTTTCTTTTCCTCGTAGGCATGAGGGGCCAATTTATTGAGCAGCTGCGTCAACTCAAGTCCACCTGTACCTTGCGCGGGAGGAAACAAGAGAGAAAAAAAAATTTATATATATAATAATCGAACAAGGTGTTTAACATGTCTTCTGACAAGCATACGGCTATACGATGCCTAAATGACGGTGGTCTCAGTGCAAATCGGTGACAACAGGTAGCGATAAGGACCACTCCTGAAGTAGTCTGCCGCCCGGCAGACTTTATTCGTACCTTGGAGTTGGTTTACATACTTAACTTGGGGCGAAGTCGGGTGTATGCATGACTGACTCACGCCGCAATGACTCCCACCGCTATTTAGATTAATGATATCGTTCACTTTCCTGATAGGGGAAAACAGTAAGCGTACGCGTTTCTGCTTGCTTCGCGTTGGCGCAGTGCTCTCTACTCCCTGGGCAGATCGTGTTTCGAAGAGCCTCACCTGTACCATTACACAGCTGTGGCGTAAGCAGGGGGGTCTCACCATCTTCTGGCAGGTTGCAGGCGGAAGTCGTCTGACATCGCTCAGGCAAGTGGCTTGTGGACGTGCTCAATAGACCTGTACTCAGGTCACCTAGAGACTTTCTATTCATTCTTGAAGACAAGTTTGTCAAGTTCTTATCGTCATTTCAAATTCACTGTATCTATGATCTTCATATGCAGGGTGCGGCGCATAAGTGTCACACATTTCGACAGCGTCGGAAAAATAGAAAACGATGCTTAACGTCCGTCAAATTTTGACGACCGACAAAATTTTGCCCGTAGATTTATTGTTTTTTTTTTTTTCGCGCGAGTCCAGGTTGAATATATATATTCCAAAATAAAAATTGTCACAGATTTCACCTGGTGCAGATCGGTCGTTTCTTGGACTATCATGTGGAAGTTCACGTCATTACACCTAGGCGGTGCATCACGCGAGGCAAACAGAGTGAGTGAGTGAGAAGAACAAAAAAAAAAGAGAGAGAGAGTGGCTCCCTTCTCTGGGTAACCGGCGACTGCAATGTTCTTATGTGCTGCACTGTACACTGTACACAACAGAAACCTACTCAAGCTCCACTGAATTTAGCCACACCGGCCGTTTGTCGAGTGCCAATATTATGCACCGCCTAGGTGCGGTGTTGTGAACTTGCACCTGACACTCCGAGAAACTACCGATTTCGTGCGAGATACGCCATTGGAGATGCATTGGGTGAAAACTTTGACATTTTATTATTTTTATCTTGACAACTTGGACCCGTGGGAAAAAAAACTGCAACAAAACTTCAAACAAAATGCTGTCGATTGGCAAAATTTGAGAAATTTTAAGCATCGTGTAGTATTTTTTCCGACGCTGTTGAAATATGTTACACTTATGCGCCGCACCCTGTATTTACAGTTGTAGAAACGTAAAGAAAGACTGGCATGCGAAGTCTATTTCATCTTTAGTATACAGTGCTTATACCCTACGTGTATAAATGTTGAATAAAGAACAAACGTCAGTGGATTAATTCCAACCGGGATTAATTCCAGCCTGGAAGAATAAGGCATCCCTTGTCTCAAATGCGTAGGAGAAAGCTCCGTTTCCTTTTGGGGACTGCTGCTCCGGGCGTGTTGTACAGCCGAACCCTGGAATGAAAATGCCATATGAAACGACGACAATGAAAATGAATTGACAATGACTAATCATTCACATTCACGTAACCACCATATCAACCGGGCATGCAAAATAATTAATTAAACTAATTAATCCCGACAACTCTGTGTTAATCGTGAACTACGGGAGTACTTGAGGAATACGTACAACATTTCCTGGGTAAAGTTTAGATGTAGGGAGACTTGACCCAAGACGTGAGGTGTCCGCGCGCAGAAGGAGGCGCGTGTGCAAGATATGCATTGACGATGATGGTTCACAGTGGAGCATCTTTTTTTTTTTTTATGAAAAGTGTTGGTATCAAAGAATGGGAAACCTAAATGCTTGAATGGCCCAGGATTTTCTCTCTCTTTCCCTCCCTCTCTATATCAGTTCATGCTATCGTCTCTGCCATGCCCCATGTCATCGTCACTCAAGTATCTGTTGTTTCTCTCGAGTGAAAGCTCTCGACTTAGAAAAATTTCTGAAAAGAGCACGCGCTTCGAGTGATGGGTGCCGCGGGACAGCAACAACATAAGCGATAATGAAGGGTGCTAAAACCACCTGTGCAAGTTATATGCGTAGTGAAGCAAGGCCTGGAGAGCAACGCAAAAAGCTTACTTGGCCATGAGATTGCCTCTCAACGCGCCACACTAAACTAGGTTTCCGTTTACGCTACAATGTACCCTCTAAAATAAAGTGAAATCCAAAAATCCGGTGGAGCACAAGTTAAAGCGGCTCCCAACCTGAGGCGTTTTGCTTTAATGTATCTAAAAATCAAGAAACCTTGCGAGCGGCCATGAAAAAGAAGGAAGTAGAACTACTATATCGAGAAATTTATTTGCTACAACGTATTACTGCGCAGCCAAGCACACCTCGCAAGGTCCCCGCTCGTTATGCTCGTCTTGCATCGTTATTCCTTCGAGGTCGTCTGTGTCATTAACTTGCGCTTCTATCATTCACGTAGACAACATACATACAGTGTAGGAAATCCCGCACTCTATTTATTTTATACCGCATTAACGCCGCAGGGCAACTGTGGCCATGAGCAGCATACAGGTGCGGACAGATGGAGACAGAACAGGAAGGAGGGAGAAACAAGAGGTTTGTATGTGTTCGGGGCCTACTTCAATGGGAACTGTGCCGACACATATCTGGAAGGTCTCGAGGAAACCCAGGGAAAACCATAGGCAGCGCAGCCGGTGGTGGGATTCGAACCCACCACCTCCCACGGAATGAGTGACGCCTCAGCCCACTCGGCCACGCCGCTGATATCTTTCAATTTCTAGAGACTATACTAACGACAGACCTTGGCCACCATGCAGTTGTAAAATTTCCTGTCACTGTGTTGAACTTCATCAGAGGTCTCACGACGCACAACAAAACTAACAGACGCATGATGCTGCATGATGATCTGCAATTGCTGCTGCAGCCTAAATTCTAATAACAGAACTTTACTGCCATGCGCTGTGGTAACCATATAGTATTCAGAATGTTATCGTCCACGTACTCACCCGATTGACGAAAAACGGTAGGCGCGAGCCTACCTTTTGTGACATTTAAATTCCAATTCTTTTCTTTTGTTTCATTTGTTTCGTTCTAAACGCGACCTGCCACTAATTTTTCAAAATGTCTGTCGTTCACGGTAGGTTACCTTCGTGGGTTACATCGCCACTAATATATTATTACACATTATAATAAAGGCTGAAAGTTGGCAGGTGGATGTGTCTGTTTATTTGATTCTCGGGTCCTAACCCAGAGAGTGGGTTGCACATTAGGCTAGCGAAAAAGAGGTCAGTGGTCGTTCTATAGTGTATTGCACAAAATATAGATGAATAAGTAGATAGTGGTATCTATATAGTTTTGTGGTGAAGTGCGCACTCTCGGTGTTCCAGCTTTGGCTACGGCCGAAACCTGGGACGCTATCAGAGATGGTAGCACCACCTGGTGGTGGCCTGTGTAACTAACGCTCGACCTGGCGCCGTCTGACGAGCAACTCGCGAAGTAGTGCCCCCTGGCAGTCGCGACAAGCGCGCAGCTCTCAGACAGACTTTAGAGGCCCCCTGGGGCGTTCTATGCCTAAAACGAATATAATTGTAGGGCACCCCATATTGCTACTGACTGCCGTGAAGTGCACCAAGAAAAGGTTTACAGTGGAGAAGGAAACTTTGTCATATATATTTATTGCTGCTGAAATGTGAAATGTCATTCTCCCAGCTTGGTCGATTTAAAATGGAATTACCTCTGTAACTATTCTGAGACGCTTCCACTAATGGATTACACCTCGAAGTTGCTCTGGAACTCGAAAATGTAAAATGAAGTAACGGCTGTATAGGGTCTGAAACGAAAAGAAAGAAACAATAGAATGGAGAAAGTGCTGCCACGTGGCTGGTAGTCATGCTCGTCTCGAACACGTTGACCGCATTGTGTGCTACTCGCGGTGAGGTCAAGTAGAGCCGAAACTCGTATAGACATTGGGTGGCCGATTAGTCCTTGACCAACCATCAGCTGCTTATTTGACAACCATCGGCCATCGTTTGCCTAAGGTGACGCAAAACGTCTGTGTGAATGAGGCCTGACATGGCATTTGACGCTGTCGAGATCGGCCGATGATGACGCGGACGAAAAGCAGTGCGTCAGCACGAGCTCTGCTATACCACCAGCATTGAAACCTTTTGGTCTCTGGCCTTCCAATATCATCTTCCTCCAAAAGGGCCTTGAATGTCCACTGCCACTGTTAACTATTTAACTGTTCCACATACACTCTTAAAATGGAACTTCACCGCATAGCACAGTGATGACAGATACGCATTCCGAATGATGACGTTCACTTAAATAATTGGTGAGAAACGGTAGGCGTGCGCTATTTCTGAAACACTTTTGCACTGTATAAGTTTGTGCACTATTGTGTGTACTGTGTATTGTGCACTAGCGATTCGCCTTCGCCGTGCTATGAGGCGAAGTTCTGTTTTAAGAGTGTAGTGGATATCGTTCGCCAACAATTAAAATACGTATTCATTTTCACCGACGGTGGCCACTGTTTCAATCATAACTAACAATTTTACATAGAGACCACCGTCGAGTTCATAACAAACCATATTCACCCACTCTATTGTCAAGCCTGTTCACGAAGCGGAGGCAGCTGCAAATCGCTGCAAGACCACAAGGTAGCGCCACTCATCCAGGTATTCCCACGTGATGTAATGAAAGCTACTGAGGGGCAGTTCGGGAATGTTTTTTACGTACTGGACGAATCACTGGCAAGAACGGAAAGATTCGGTTGTGATGGTGGTGATTGTGCGACGTTATGTTAGAGTGAGATCAGCCTGGTCAGATAGGGCGGCTCGTTTCACTTTGGGAGGACGTGTGCGTCCTGGGCCAACTTCGGACGGAACTGTGCCAGCATATGCCTTAAATCGTAAGGGTAAAGCCCAGGAAAAACCCCTTACAACACAGCCGTCCATAGGATTCAATGCCACGATCTTTCAGTCTTTGGCACGAGCGTGGCAACTGAATTCCAGCACAAAGATTCGATCACAAGTCCGTCGCAGCTCATACTGGAAAGTTCAGTAACATCAAACACCAAGCCAAAAAATGCAGAATATACGCGAGAGTACGTACAGCGCAATCTGTAAAGCGAACTGGAAAGCGCGGCTTATAAGCTCCGTGCACTCCCATGCATGTCAGCGGTTCGGTATTGCGTCTACCTTCGTGGCTCCGGTCGCCTTACGGAGAAAGAGCAAGGAGCAAAGAACTGGAAGTCTGACCGAACCGAACTACAGAATGATTCGGTCAGTCACTTCTTTTCGATCCGTTCGTCCGGGCTTCGTTTAGAATGCATGCCCTCACCGACTGACTCAGGAAAATATTAGTTCAGTTAGTTCTTTTCGATCCGTTCGTCCGAGCTCCGTTCATGATGCCTGCTCTTGCTGACTTAGTCGGGGAGTGATTCGGTACGTGGATTCATTACTCTGTCAGTTCTCGAACTGGTTCGCCGGGACGGGTTCTATGCTCTTTATTTATTTCTTTTATTTACCCTCAGGGCTGGAAGCATTACAGAGGGGAGGGGACAATGGGCACATATGAATCACAGTGGACATCAATAACACTAACAGATACATAAATGGTCACATAATGCTTGTTTAAACTGTAACGGATCAACAATAGATGTAATTGAATGTGGGAGACGGTTCCAATCAGCAGCTGTTCTTGGTAGAAAGGAGTCTACAAATGATTTTGAGGAACAAAAAGGGATGTAAACCTTATGAATGTGGTCAAGACGGGATGAAACATAAAATGGATTAGAAATTAGGGACAGACGAAGACATTCGTTATGGTAGTACATTTTATGAAATAGGCAAAGACGAAAAATAACACGGCGTAAAGAGAGCAGTGATAAATTCAGCTGTGATTTCATTAAAGTAACGCTGGCTGTACGGGCATAATTTCCAAAAATAAAACGAACAGCACGGCTCTGTATATTTTCAAGTAGAATGACGAGGTAATCATGACCTGGATCCCAAACCGACGCAGCAAATTCCAATTTTGGCCCTATAAGAGTACGATATAGAGTTAATTTTAAATCAATAGGAGCTAAACTAAAATTACGACGAACATACCCTAATGTTTGGTTAGCGTTGTTAGTAATGAATTCAATATGCTGATTCCATGAGAGATTAGACGAAATGAGAATGCCGAAGTATTTATACAAATGGGCATTTTCTAAGATGACATTGTTAATTGTATAGACAGGAATAGTAGTACTATGACGACTTATTCTCATATGCTTGCACTTAATTGGAGTAAGCTCCATGCACCAAGTAGAACACCAAAGTGAGAGGGCATCAAGGTTAGATTGCAGTGTCAGCACGTCAGATGGGGTGTCAATCTTCAAATAAAGAACACAGTCGTCCGCATAAAGACGAACAGGACAGGATATCACGGTAGGTAGATCGTTGATAAAAAAAAAGTAAAGGTCCAAGGACGGAACCCTGTGGTACACAAGATAACACAGGAACAGAGTTGGAAATGACATCATTAGCGACAACGTACTCACATCTACCAATTAGAAAAGAGCGAATCCAAGCGATGACATTAGAGTCAATATTGAGCACATTCAGCTTATATGAATTAGGAGTGAGTGGGATACCTTATCGAAAGCTTTAGAAAAGTCAGTCAAAATGCAATCGGTCACGGAGCCCTGATCAGCAGCGGAATGCAAGTCATTTATAAAAGCAACCAGTTGTGTTTCACAAGAATAGGATTTACGAAAACCATGCTGATTAGGATGAAAGAATGAATTAAATTCCAGATGTTGTACTGGATGCGAGTAAATAATGTGTTCCATTATTTTACACGGTATACTGGTTAGGGAAATGGGACGATAATTACTGGGGGAGTGTCGAGAACCAGATTTGAACAACGGAATAACTTTTCCAACTTTCCATTCCCAAGGAATAGAACCGGTCTCTAGTGATTGTGAAAAGATACACGTTAAGAACAACGCAACATTCAATGCTGTACTCTTCAATATCTTTGAATTAATGCCATCATGACCTGAACACGAAGAAAGCTGAATTGAGTTTATGATCTTCACAGTGCCAAACGTATCAACGAATATAGGAGCACAAAAATCTGTACAACCCACTGGAGGATAATTGAGGTCATGAAGGAAAGAAAAAGCATTCGAGAATGGGTTGTTTAGAACATCACAACTGTCCTTGGATTGAATAAAATCATGGCTTTTCAGTCGACGCACTGTGTTGTGGTGTGTGTGCTCGTGTAACTTTTCGTAACATTGGTGGGTGGTTCGCATTTATTGGTTGGAGATAGTCACTAGGTGCGTGAACCCTTCACGTACATCCTATGTAGCATGAAAAATCATAAATTTACTACTCTTCTGTTTGAATGCTTCAGAGGCGACATACTTCAGACTTGGTTTTGGGGGCACGTATATGCAGTGGTTAGAAAGTTTCAGACATCGAATATGCTTGTTTCCAGCTTCCTTCCGATCGACACTATTGTATGATTGTTTTATGTTATAGGGTATCAACACTGTTTGAACATGAATATATTGAAAAGAAAAAAAAAGTGGGAACTAAGGTACTCGTATTACTATTTTTTTTTTTTTTTTATTACAACGTAAAATATATTTTGATGCAAGACGGCTGTTGTCCAAAAACAAACAAACAAACAAACAAAAAAAAACGCGTGAAGCTTTATGCTTAAAAGTGTACATTGCAAACGACTACCGTGTCCACATTAACACTTGAACAGGAGGTTCCCACATGTGGGTATTCAAAACCAAAATCTTCGAAACATTCGATGAGATCAGCCTGCTCCCTTTTTCTTTTTTAAGGACAAAAGAATCTGTGTAACCCATTCTGAGCACATCATCCTCATCATAATGAACGCTCGTTTTTCGAACCCCAACAACTTGGGGGAAACGCGCTCGATTCCCTTTCCTGAAACAAACCAAAAAACCCTCATCCTGGAACTTGGGAGCGGACTCGTTGACCCGATGAACACTGTTCCCAAGAACGCAACGGTACCGTCCCGATTGAATCAGCTGATCCTGTACCAGCGACGCGGGAGAGAGACTCGCCCACCTTCAGCGGTATTGATGTGCAAAATGTAGAGGGCTGGCGGAGAACTTCGACTGTGTTTGCCGTCACAACAGGTGGGATGACGGTAGCAAGCTAAATAATGTAGCCTTTTACTTGTCCCGAATTACGAAGGCTTGATTCCTCAACCATGAATCTGAATTCGAAACCTCGGAAGGAATGTCCTCGCGCCTACGCGATCTTTTCGGACGGCAGCCTTTCGGAGGTGTGACGCCGAGCATAAGCTTGCTTCCCTCTCGCAGCAACTAGAGAAATCATACATGTCGTATATTGAGGACACCCGGCCATTTCGCTGTTCGCGGTATCGCGGTATCGCCATGACAACAAGGCGGTCACGTGGTGAATTTTGGATTGATTGTCAAAACACCC
>JARGYV010089884.1:0-20235 GCA_029532675.1 Ornithodoros moubata
TTTTGTTTTTTCGAACCTGAAGAAAGAACTTCAGCATTCAAAGACATGTTTTTGGCATTTGCGTGTTGCACTACTTAGCTTTGTCAATCTGGAAATACAACCTACACAAACCATTCCTGTAGCACATAGAGCTAAACCTCAATATAAGGGAACACCTACGAACAGCACCTTTCTTCAAATGAGGTCACCACTCCTGTTTACCTTACGTGATTATTTGTGCGATAAGAGGGGGCAAAGAAAAGGGGAACTTGCTATTCTCTGGGTGACATGTAATTTTTTGTTGTTGTTATTGCTACGAGGTGCTGACTGGTATTTTTATTTTGTGCAACCCACCTGCTAGTGTCAGACTCTCTTCACTTGTTTGTTTCTCTATACCTGCGAGCGCTTTGCCGCCCCTCTTGTCAAATAGTCCTTATCAATGCCTAGCTGTTGTTGTTTTGAGTGTAACCGCAAATATACATGCGGGTACTATGTGTGAGCGAGGGACAGAATACAAAGCAGATGCAGCATACACATGAGAACTCATCGAAAATCTGGCCTCATAACAGTCTGTGTCCATCGTCGCTAAAATAACAAAATCACTCCCCCATAAACGTAAACAACGCACAACTAAGTCAACAGAAAGAGGCCATGATCCCATCGACTGCAACATTTTGTAATAAACAACAGTGCCGTGGGAATGCGATGTACACAAAGAGAACGGAGTCGCATGACAGTGGGAGACGTGGCAATCGCTTAGAAACATGGCTATATATTTGACAACTGCAGCATTTACACACTCCATGTCCCATGCTCAAACATCACTGGGACTCATATTGAGTAACATATAGCACATGTTTCACTCTATAGTATGTGTTTGGTCCTGCAAGACTGCAAGAGACCAGAAGGTTTCAAAGTGTTCACATCAAAGAAGCATGAATCTTGCTTACATCATCTGGTCTCCTTTCTGTTCCAATGATGAGAAGATTGTTGAACTCGTGTTCCAGTAGCTGCCGTGCCTTAGGAAACCAAAAGGAAATCTTGAGGCCTGCAATATCTGGAAAAAAAAAGGGGGGAACATATGACTTACCTGAATATTCTGCGTTGGCACCTGTAAAGCTAGCGCCATTGCAATGTGATCAAAGGTGTCATCCAGAGCCAAGAGGGCGCCGTGGACACCAGACTCCAGTAGGTTGACTGAATAGTCACGGAGCCCAATACTGTTGACCCACTTGATGACGCGCTCGTTGGACCATACCACCACATCTGGATAATGAGAAAAATGAAATAAAAAAAAAGGACGGTTACGGCACTTACCCAAGCCACAGCTGAGGGGGCTCCAGGAGCCCTAACTCACCTTTAGTATCGTTTTCGCTATTTTTTCTCCGCTCAACCAGCTCCTGCCTGTCATAATTGACCCGCTTGAGGCAGTCAACACCGCACTGGAGGCTCGTCCTAGGTGAAAGGGTAAACATCAAGAGACAAAAAAAAGAAGAGCACGGGTTTTACTCTTGAGCCCTGAAGGAAACTAAGCTGCACTCAGACCATCTCACCTTACAAAAGTGTGAAAAATTACTGGTAGCTAAATTGTGGGATGACAACTCTCCGTACCTGTGCAAGTTGTCGACCATTTTGAGATGAACACGAAAGTCCTTCTTGGTGAGGTGGTTGAGCATGCGTGCATCCACCAGGCATTCCATAAAGGTGGACCTGTACTGAGGGAGACCCAGGCTGGGCAGCCACTCGTTTCCTATCCATTCGTGATTCATCTCCCCAAATGCAAGGCTCTGCATCACAATACAGATTCACTGCGTCTCCTCTATGTCAAGGTTCCTAAGTACGTAATTCGCAAAGGAGACAGGCCCTTTCCAAAAGCCTCACCGTGCGTGCAGGCTTAGCTGCCGAAGGGCTAGTGAGGGCCACCATTTCCTGTATGGCAAGACGCAGTTTGAGCCGATGCAGAGGGTTGCTGATGCCGATCTCTCGCTGGATTTCAGTGTCCGAAAGGGCAGACATGATGGCGCCACTCTTGACGTTGGCTCGGCAGGCGGCCACGTACCACGCGGGCATTCCCACCCACAGCTCTAGCCAGGCCACGATGGTGGGACCGTTCCACAACGCAAATGGTGTTCCGGCTTTCATGGCTTCCGCAAGCAGCTCGTGCCTGTCACAGTCGTCACCCATCAATCCACGCTCACCTTCACATATTTGAGGAACCTCACTTTTTCTTGGTGCGACGGTCCACTTCTGTTTTGGGACCCAGAGATCCCGCCATGGATAGCGTCCCCATGTCGCTCCCACAAATGTCACTGTCCATGTACATACCACCTGGAGGACACAAATTACGCACATGCATATTGCCTCACTTGGCATTCTATAATGCTGCATTTCTCCCCATCTATTACCAGTTGTTGTTTTGTATTGCAAAGTGTGTTTGTACTATATCGTATATACAAATTAGTACCACATGTAGCACCCACAAAACTGTGCACTATACTGCCTATCATCTGATGACAGTGTAGAGATCCCGTGTAAAAAGAAACCTCAGTATATACAGTGAGATTATTGAAACTGCAATGCTTGCATCAACAGCTCATGAGAGCATGGCTAGAGTGACATTTGCTATGGAATAAGTGCAAACACTTTGCTACATTGTGAATTTGGTTAAATCAAGATTTGACTGTAATGAGGAACACCCCTTTCAACAACATAGTTTTGAATTTTTGTACTGGAATGTAATGTCCCTATCATTCCATGTTGTATTATCATATCAAGAAAAAAAAAAGTTTCATTAAGACAATGGCAATGCATTTTGACATATCACCTGGCATGCCGTATTCCTGTCCATAAACATCTTTTCCTTTAATCTTGTCCTTCTTGCTGAAGAATCGTCCCAGAGACGACTTTATTCCTTTCTTCTTGGCTGCCTTGTTGAGGGAATCTTGTGAAGAATGTGTCGAGCTGAGTGGGGACTGTGCGCTCAAGGACCCGTCCATGGAAACTCTGCAGAAAGCCAATGAACAAATTCATTCAAGGACATTAACAACAACGACCAAATGACACAATTTTTCTATCTAAATATTAACCCTTAACATACTGCACAAAATCTTTTCACCCATTTATAAACCTTTTGTTTACATAACTTTATGGTTCTTATGAATGCCAGTTTTCTTTTTACAGATTGAAAGCAGTTAAAGATAAATGAATGCAATCATGTTTCACTGAGTGTCACAAATGTGCAGTGAGAGCAGTTCTTAAAAAAAAGCGAGCAGTTCTTAAAAAAAAGCAAACAGCTGGCAAAGCGTTAGGCACCCTTTCATAACTACGAACGAAAGTGCTCGAAAATGTTGTGTCAGGGTCAAGTAGAAAAGCTTGTGTGCGCAAAACAGAAAAATATCATGCAAAGTTCTAGAAATGGTGTATGCCTTGGTACAAGGCTATTCTGAGGGGTCTCGGTATAGAAGTACCTGAGCAGTGCATCTGGTGGAATGCCGCTGGCCTCATGCTGCGGGCCGAGGGACCTGTGAAGAACAAAGCATTTGCACGCTTTACACTGACAGCACTCAAGCACAGCTCGGGGCTTGGATGGAACACCTGTGCCTGTTCACGATACATTCCTCACAAAAGGAATCTGCAATAAGTATGGTCGCCCATTCTTGGTTTTCCCTGGTCTGTTTCCCACTTTGAATGTATGCTAGAAAAACGTGTAAAGCCCTATTTTCTTCGTATTGCCTAAATTCTTATCTTCTGTGCAGCTGCATCAGTCCTTGTGCAAAGACATGCAAGAAGTACACAGCCCCTCTGGTGAGAGGGGAAATAAAAAAAAAAAGACCACGAGCCTTTGCATGCACACATCCAGGCCACCTGTTTCCTCAGTGCTTCATGAATAGAGCCTGCGATTTTCGGGTTTTACCCCATTCTTCCCCTAATTCAGATTTGCTAACTTCAGGTTAACCCGAAAACAACTCGTCAAATTCATAAATGTGGTATAGCTTCGAAAGTGCAGCGCTAGACGGCACTCCGAGCGCGCTTGGCACATCTGCGCGTCTGGACGGCGTGGCCGCTTCAACACCATGATGCACTAGTTTCGTTTTATGTTCACAAAGTTCGGGACTTCGGAGTGACTGAAAGTTCGAACAAGAGGAATTAGTAAAACAGCTGAGAACTGGAGAGCAGAGTACCCAGATTTTGAATTAATAAAACGACATAGGAGTTCCAGCGATGAGACCTTGACTTCCAGTGCTGCAACAGATGACGTGACATCTGTGCTGTTACACTGTTGCAAGTATTACACAGTAGAATTATCACCAGATCGGGAGAAAGAAAACCTGTGATTGCTTTCTGGGAATATATCTGTTCCAAAGGCATAGGAAACTGAAGTTTAATTCAGAGGAAGCAGGGCACAGGCAATGCCGACAGCCTACGCTAACAGACACCATCGTTCGTCAGAGAGAACGAGAAACATCGGGGGATGGTATTATCCACGACTTCGTTCGAGCACTGAGCTATGACAGAATAAGCCTCGAGCATGCTGACAGTAAACTTCGAAAGTTTGTGACAACGTACTGTCCAGCTGCTAAGACAATGCCTACTGCAAGACACCTTCGTGACAAACATGTGCGAGATGTATTTATTCAGCACAAGGAAGCACTAACAGCTAAGGCGGCCCCCGTGAAGGTGGGACTAATAGTTGATGGGTCACCCGACGTCACGGGTAAGCCAACTGTTAACATTTTGTTCACCTACTACGACTAACGTAAGGCTGTCAAATTATTTTATGTGTTCTGCGAGAAAGCAAGGAATAGTGTCCTGTCCTATGCTCTCAGGGACTATGGAAAATCATGGCGGTACGTAATCGCGATATCTAGCAACTCCGCGGAGCACACGCGAAGAGCTGTCAAGGACATCAGAGAAGCTGAAGGAATAAACATTGTGCACGTGAAAGTCCTTCCACACCTCCTTCATGTCACTGTGAGTAAAGTCCTATACCTGGATAATATAAATGATTTAAGAGAAGTCATCATCAAGTTTAGTGCGCTTTTTAAGCACGTAAACAAGCTGTTTCAGCACTACCAACAGATCTGCCTGGCAAATGGTCTATCAGCTGAAGACGTGAAGAAACCATCTTTTGTGGTGTCGGTGCACTGGTTCAGCTTTTACACAACACTGATCACCCGTAACAGAGATGTAGGACTGCCTCACTGAGCTTATGGAGAAAAATACAACAGTGAAGGTGATAAAGCTCAAGAATATACTGACCAACAACAAAGGCATGCTACATGCAAAAGCAACACGTCTCCAGGAGAAGCTTAACAATTTATCCACTATTGTAGAGAAGCTGGAGTCTGGGAAGACAATGCTTCACCAGTATTGTGACGTGATTCACGTAGAACTAGCCCCTGCACTCAACAAAGTCAAGTCTGGCATTATTCTCAGTCCAGGAAGCACGGCAAAGGCTGTTATGTCAATGTTACCAAATAAAATGTCAGAAATGGTGAAAGATGACACTGATAGCTTTTGTGCTGCCCTCGTGAGAAAGTGGGAAACCATATGTTCTAGGAACTTCAAATGCAACAGCTAACACAAATGTGGAGGTTGTCAAAAATCTTGGATCCATTCTACAAGTACTTGATGAGCCATCCATTTGAAGAGCACAGGGAACTGATCTCACTTGCAGATAGGCTCCCTCAGAGAGGAATTCTCTTTTTACATGAAAGATGGCTACCCAGAAAACCATGATATTGACGTCTTGACATTTTGGAACAAATGTCACAAGTATCCCAATCATCGCAGTCACACTAAACTTACTATGCATGCTAACCGGAAGTTGCAACGTAGAACATTTATTTAGTCAACTGAGATATCTGCAGAACCTACGGAGATCCACTATGAGTGATGAACTCCTGGAGATCTCCACTATTCTCTTTGTTAATAAGCCCCTTTGACATGTGCTGGTTTTCGTGTGTGATCGTTTCCATGTGATACTTCATCGTGTGATATTTTAATAAAACCCCATAAAGATTTTTACCAAAAATAATTTCCTTGAAAGATTGTACCGCCCGAATTTGCATGAATATGAAAGACAAGTATATTTCCCGTTTTTTGCACTCCGAATTCTGGAAAATATATTTCCCGAAAACTGCAGGCTCTATTTATGAATAGGGTTACTGTGCTCCTGCTTTTGCACAGGCTTCACTTTGCATCACTTCAAAATAAGGAGCTAAATAAATAAAAAGATATTGTGCGGCAGACTGTTTGTGTGGGTAGAAGACCGCAAATGCCCAACCGAGGAAGCCCCCTGAGGGTTACTACTGCCCTAAAAACCTCAGGCAATAAGGTCTTTGTGGAGCGCAACTGCAATATGAGCTTTCGCTGCAGAACAAGACAAGCCTTTGCAAAGCAGTCAAAATGCACATTAAAGGCCAAGCAAAGGCTATAGCACGAATTCATTAGGAGTACAGAGAGAACAACTTTGTTTATGGGAGCAAGAATTCCAACCTGTGAAGCTCTTCCGAACTCTGTGCCAAGGCCTGGGCAACGCGGTCGATTCGCAGTGTCCGAGGCGTCGGGGGACTCATCATCCTCTCCTCTCGCATATCCAAAGATGTTGGAACCTGCGGCAGCTGTGTAAAGGATGCGGAGGTGCTTTAATTTTCACTGGTTTTGCGAGGAATCGAGTCTATTATTATCATGATGGTACTCTAAGATTCTCTCCACCAGAGATGGGATAATTATGAGCAAGTGGCGAAAACAGTAACAGTGCACAAGGGTGAACTATCTCTTGTCACAGAGGTGACAGAATTGAACCTCATTACAGCAAAGTCTTGCGGAAACTACAAATCAGTTCAGTATCGTTCATACTAAGAGAACAGGACCAAAGATCAGCTAGTGCTACATAAGAAATCTGTACCATGGTACTGTATCCGGTTATTCACTGTAGTACTAATGTAAGTGGTGTAACAACCCAGACGTGCGTTGGAACAGCCTGCATCCCCACAAATGCATTACAGTTAAACCTCCATATGGCAAACTCTCCATACAACGAATTTCTCTATTTAATGAACATTTTCTAATGTTTTTACATTTGACCCATAGAAGACCACGTATTTGGATTTCCCGCACAGCGAAGTGCTTTTGTCCGCATTTTCGACGTTACAAAGTTTTATTTGCGCGTAACCCCGCTTCAATTCTCTGAGATATTGCAATGTTCCCAACTTTGTGGACATGAGCATCATGCGAGGCACATTCCTTCCAAGGCCACTCATTGTTTAGAAGAAGTCAGAGGGTGAGAGAAGTGAGGAGGAAGGGAGGAGGCCCCACCTCTCCTGCTCCTTGACAGTTGTCACATGTCACACTGTCACCCATCAGTGGTCACTTTTGGTCATGCATCATGTGAAGTCAACACCATGACCAACGGAATTCTGGAGAAGTACGAACCAAAGGATATCTATAATGCAGACAAAACTGCCCTGTTTTACTGGACAATGCCTGGACGCACTCCGACTCCTAAGAGTCGGCATTGTGAAGGTGGGATGCAGAGTAAACAACAGCTTGCTGTCCTTTCGTTTGTGCGTGTTGACATGGACAGTAGTGACAAGCGGCTGTACCTGGTAATCGGACAAAGCTAGAATCCTTACTCTTTTCGAGGAAAGAGGGTTCCTGTCATGTACACTGGCAACAAAAAAGTATGAATATCCCGAGCAATTTTCCGCGAGTGGGTACAAAACTTCGACGGTGAAATGAGAGAGCAGAGTCGACATTTGTCTTTTGTTCAGTGCACTATGTTGACCTCCGTCCTATGAATGTCGAGATGCACTTTTGCCCACCTAACTGCACTCGGCTCATCTAGCTACTGGATCAAGGCATCATCAGGATTATTAAGTGTGCCCATCGTGCACATCTTGTGGACAGGCTTCTGCTGGACGTTCGGTTCGTTCTGAGAGAATCGAAAGTAGTCGTCACCCAACCCGTGGAGATGTTTGCAGTGAGGTGGTCGACAACGAAATGTGAGGTCATCACAAACTGTTTCAAAAAAGTGGGGTTTCAGGAGATTTGCTGAGGCAGAAAACCTCTCTTGCTTGAATGAGGACGATGCAGAGTACGACGTTTTAGAAGATGCTTCGGACGTGCGTGCTGTACGCCAGCAATGGGAAGAATTGAAACATCAGGGTGGTGTGCCAGATGACCCACTGGAGGACTTTTGGATGCAGACTCCAGCGCAATATGCACGAAAAGGCAGACACAAAGTGACGTCGTCGACGGTTTACAAAATAACACTTGCGAAGACAGCGAAAACAACACTGAAGAGATGTGTGTGCTATCTGTTAAGCAGGTGTCCAACTCTAGCAATGTGCTTCGATGGTACGTGGCATCGAACGAGGATCCAAAGGGAGCTTTGGCGGTGTTAGCAACCTACAAATGATGTGTTACACCAACATTCTTCAAAACAGTAGCAAATAGCTGACTACTTCCATGCCAAATAAGCAGCTTCTTTCTTTCCCATAATCTTTGTTTGGCGTATTACTGTCTGGGCCTTCAGGCAACTGAATTGTGGTCATACCACCGAAATTTGGCTTACATTGTCTATAACGAAGTTCTCCATATAGCGAAGTTTTGCAATGTGTTTACTTTCTTCGGTTCATAGAGGTTTAACTGTATTCTGAGAAGACCGTCACAAGCGCACTGTGTACGACCGACTCGATTGAAAAGCTAAGTGTAGCAGAGTAGAGGAAGTCATACCGTGTGGTACTTTTGTATGTACTCCCTTTGTGGGCTGTGTCCAGCAGGAGGTGTAGAGCGACCGCTCAGGGGAGGTGAAGGTCTCTCAAAGGAACGGCCACGTGACAAAAGCAGAGTGGGCTCCAGTCCCACACGAGACTCCAGCTCTTCTGCCCGCTGCTCTGTGTTCTGTTTCTCTTCCTGGATTAGCCTATACATGCAACATATCAAGTACTTGCCAGGGTGAAAACATCTTCATGCAACTTTGAAATTGTTGAGGGCCCCATTTATTGTTTGCTGGAAACGATTGTTCCCATGAAGAAATTCATGTGATAGATATATTTCCTGGCAAAAGTGGGCCATTGTTTTAAAGGGACGGTCTCGTACCCGACGACCTGTTTAAGACCAATGCCATTCGAATCGCCATTGTCGAAAATGGCACACTGCAAGTCTTTTTCGCCAGAAACGCAGCAGATATTAAGTTAAACAAATTAAATTGATAAGACAAAAACATCCGGTACGTCAGAAGGTTCGGGAGTCTACTATTGGACGAAAAGCACAGCAAATCGAGGCAATAGAAGCAGACGACGGCACGCCAGGTCTCATTCAAATTTCAAATCAAAAGGCGAGCGCTGTGATCATGTGCGCAAGCCAATCACAAGGGCGGAAGACTCCGCATTTCGCACGCCTTCCTGCTGACGTCACATCATGACGTTTTTTTTTTTGTGTAAGAATGGAGAGAGATGCTAAAAAACGTGACATCCGTCATCTGTTCTCTCTACTATTTTGTTAAATTTCTCGAAGACTATTGTGCTCCTGCTGATGGGCTTTCGATGCGGTCTTACATTAGTAAATGGGAAATGGTGGGTTTACGTAAGGAGACAACTAAGATCATGAGTGACGCCACAGGGTAGGACTGTGGATAATTTAGACCACGTTGGGATCTTTTGACGTGCACGGTGTTACATTAGTATTAACGATTCATGTTTCACTAAAGTTTCGAACTCGACCTTTCTGTAGGAGACTGTCCCTTTAAGTAGAGACACATAAAATTAACCGAAAGTTGTTCTAAGTGGGCTCGACTGTATTTGGCTTATATTTCCCTTCTAAATGGCCATGTTTTACTACTATTCATATACTTCCCACGCAAATCAAAGTAACGTGAATGGAACTTATACCGTATCTCATTATTGATGGCATCTAGCTGCTCCTGCAACATTAACGCGAGGGCCTGGGCATCAGTGTGGTGGTTTCCAGACGGTGAGAGCATGTCCATGGCATCCAGGAGGCTTTCATTGTCATCCTGGCTGCACTCTGTGTCGCCTTCAAAACTCTGGACATTGTCACTCTTCTCCCAGTCTGAACCCAAACCGCTCGGCTGTAAACACACATTTCATTGTTTATTTTCAACGCGACCATAAACAGACAGAGCCTTAATAATGGTGCACGCACAAGATAGTACAGAAAATGTAAATAACAAAAGCAGTCAGTACAAAGGGAATATAAATGAGTAGGATGCATGAAAGGCAGAAAAATATGATGAATATTTACAGAAGCAGAGCAACACACTGCCTAAATAGCTTTTAGTTGGAGTTAAAAATATCAACATTTGGGTCACAGTGAGACAATGCACGCAAAATTCTTGCTAACGGAGATGAGTGAGCCTTTGCAGAAGGACTATAGATAAATTCTTTATCATCTGAGCACGTACCCGTGGTATGGTTGTCCGCGCCGAGGTAGGTCCACCGAAATCCAGAGGGGTCGAAGTGGTACGATAGCTGTCCGGCACGGTGGTACCTTCCGAAGTGGACACGACAGGGGTAGATGCTAGAGCCCCCGGGGGTGACAAGGGTGAATGGTGAGGGAGTGGACGGCTCGTAGTGGAAGCTGCCGTCATTCTGAAACAAGCATCGTGTTTAATGTTGAGATTGCCGCAAGGGGGTTGATTCTTGCAGTTCTTCAATAAAGCTCTCCCCATTTTTCCTTAGGTTTTGCCTCGTTTTAGGAATAACGAAGAACAGCTACAGACTATGAACTGTCCAATTCCATAATGTACTTGACTGTGAAAATGCCTAAACATACCTGCTGGCTATGCTTTCCGTCCTGTAAGACTGGACATCCCGCCTCACAGAGTCCATTTCTGATCGCATCTTTGACAGCTCCTCAAATATCTTCTCCTACAAACAGATCAATTAAAGTGTAATGTTTCTACTCAACATCAACATCAAAATATTTAAGCCGCAGTTATGCAAAACGAAGGCCACTGTTATTGTCACCTTGTGACAACCAGTGCCCCCTGCCTTTAGGCTCTTCAAAAGCTGAGCATATGTGTGTGCACAATTTTTCTTTTTACAGGGACCTAAACAGTATAGAGTTACACAATATAAGTACATACGGGGACACAAGGAGCCTGGGCAAACATGGAAAGACAACGAAATGCAGGCACAGCCCATAGGTCTCTCTTCCACTTTCACGCCTGCACGTACACTATACACTATCCTATCCAACTGGTACAAGGCTCATAACGTTTCCGAGTGAACAATGTTTGTAGTGGCCTTGTGTCCTTTTTTTTTCTTATGCATTATGCAACGAGCCTTTCCAGATGAAAAAAAAAAAGAAAATAGAAAAGGTTTTGTGGAGTTTGAAAAAGAGGCAGGGGGAGACAGAGGAAGAAGACCAACCTTTTCTCCCTGTGTCTCTTCCAGCATCCTCCGTGTGCGATCCAGCTCCTGGAGAAGAAGGTTCTTCTCGTCGAGGGCGTGCATCCGCTCTTTGAGGTGCATCTGAAGCCGGTCATTGCTCTCTGCGAGCAGCTTGTCCACTGTTGCAGATAACCTTTGGCTGTGGTCCTCATTCATCTTTTCTCGCTGACGTGACTGAACGTACAAGAACGGGTTATTAGAGAAGGAGAGGGGGAGGAAGGCATCTGGCTCAGCCTTACCCGAGACAGTTCGCAGGCTTTCTCTTCGAGCTGGGACTCCAAACGACTCACTGTGTCTTCCATAGAACTGTGTTTATCCTACAAGACATTATTTCAAAACTTCCTTAAACTCTCTTTCGTAAATTCACCCTCCTAACAGATCCGCACAAACCCATTTAATTCACTGTTCTCCCATAACTTGCAACACTGTTGAAGCAAAGACCTCCAATATCTCGTATCAGCCATTTGCTTCTACAGAACGTGCTTCTTGTGATTAAGAAATGCCACTGAGAGTGATTGTGTCCAGCTTTTACCATATCCTTTGGTGAAAAAAAGAAAAGTCTCAATGGGCAGCTTATAAGGGCATGCAACTAACTGAGCATTTCAGTCCTTTTACACTGATGCTAAAAAGATTCTTAACGAGATGTTGTAAAGAAGAAAAAAGGCTTGGATGCCAAGTCAGAAAGCAAGCATCTCACATGAGCGATGACTGAGGTGAGGTCGACGTCCGTCTCTTTCTTGGAGAACTGTGCCAGTTTCTGCTCTGCTAGCTCGAGACGCTCCTGTAGAGTGCGCACCTTCTCTTCACTCTGCCGGACGAAAGAGAGAAGTCAAGCCTGTAGCCAAACAGAAAAATTCTCTACCAGTTTGAGTTGGGCCTCCTTGTTGGAGAGTTCTTGCTCCAGCTTCTCATTGAGGTCGTGCAGAGAGACCGACTCTCTCTGGGCGTTGAGGCAGCGCTTCTCCAGCGTCGAGATCCGCTCTTCTTGATCTTCCTTTTGAGCGTTGTTCTGTACAGGAGTAGGAAAGAGAAATTATTTAGATTCCTTTTCCAGCTTGATTCCGTTTGTTTGAGCAGTTTGGGAAAGCATGTCAATCTCTTTAAAGGAGTAGGTCATATAGACACCTGCATAACTATAAGCACATGCTTCCCACTAACCCACTTCTTGACACTAATAAAGCAACCCAAGGACGCAGGAACCTTAGTCCACAGGTCAGTGGCTGGGTTTTCCCCTTCCAACACAAATGACAAGCATGCTGTGCAGCTCTCTGACACGTAATCTGGACATTTTTAAATACACAGCTAATGATGTGAAGGGTGCCCAGAGGAAGCACAGTCCCCGAGGCGTTTTGCTTTAACAGTAATGAATATCCAGGCCTCCCGTTTATTTCTATTCTGAACTCTAGACGTTGTAAACATTGTAGAAATGAATCTGGCATTCATGGTACTCAGGAGAAGGTCAAGAATGACAAGAATAGTAGCAGCAGAAATGCAACGGTCATCGTTAACAAAGCCCCCAAAATCTGCGAGTCAAGATTTTTATTTGTACAGATCTTATTTGGCCCTCATGATCAGTCCTACCTCCTTGAGGTCTCGTGCAAGACGTCCATTTTCCTCTTTGAGCCTGGAAACCTCCTTCTGCGCCTGCTGGAGAGATTCTTCCAGTTCGCGGACCTTCGACAATACCTCATTGAGCTTGGTGCGTGCCAACGATAGTTCAGCTGCCTGCTTTTCCAGGGACTCCTGCATTTCGACCATCTTGGCTGCTTCTTCGGCAACTTCGGCTAATCCATTGGACACCTGAGCAACATTCTTTCCATGACAATTTGCAATCCTTACACTGAAAGGGAAGAGACTTGCCTTGCTTAAGATACCATTTCCTTTCCTGTCATCAGGGATCCCTTTGTTCTTGTACTGTGATAACTATAATTAGGGTGCATCAGTTAACAATAACACCGATTGTGCATAGCTCATTTATTAACATTTTACAGTCTATAGGGTTTTCAAAGGGACAAAACAAATTTTTCATTGCAAAATCTACTCCATATAGGCCGTATTGAAAATTTGAACATAGCAGAGGTCCCATATGTAAGTCTGTAATCACCTAACATACCACTAACTAATGTTCACCTACAAGCCTGTACAAGAGAAAAAATTTGTGCACCTAAATGTATGAATACCTTCCGCAAAACAAAAAAAGCTTCCTTTCAGAATACCAGCATTAAGAACAGTATTTGTTGTTTTTGTTTTTTTTTTTTGTCAAAGTTGCAAAGAAGTTGTCACCTCTTCGTTAGCTTTGTTGAGTTCTTCTTCCAAGGTAGTGACTCGTTCCAACGCCACCCTCAGCCTTTCCCGAACCTGCAATTATGGCTGACTTGGTAAAACACAAAAGCTTTAGAAATGGCAAGTTGTGTACCTTCTCATCAAGTGCCTTATGATGCTCAAAGAGGGACTTGAGTGCTTTGAGCACTTCCACTTCTGAGGAGACACCGGCTGGTGACTGTGCTTGCCTCTTGACCACCGTCATGCGCAAGGACCGCTCGTGCCTTGACACCAGACATTCCAGATGCTCAAGCAAGAGCTGTAAAGACAGCTTTTTTTTTAAACTTTCCACTACATGACCAAAGAAGAAGAGGCCTTCCAATGCAAATAAAATTATAGGAAAGAAACAAGCCAATGGAGGACCCTAGGCACAAGAAACAGACGACAGAGAAGAAGTATTCTTACCCTGGTGTTATTGCGTTCTGCTTTCAACTCCTGAATCTCCTCTTCCTTTTCCAACAACTGTTCCCTGGCCTGGTTAAGCTCTTTGCTAATGGTTGCAAATTCCTGGAAAGGTAAATGAGCATCAACATTGCATTTGCCACTCATGTTAGTGGGTGAAGCGAAAAAGTGCATACTCCACTTAGATACTACACTGACCCATCATTGGCGATTTCGAGACTTCCTTAGGATTCCATATCAGAAGGTTGCAATAAAATAGAGTGAAGAGTTGTGCTGGGATCTACCTCGTTTCGTTTTCTTGTTCTCTTCCTTTGATTTTGTACATTTTTCAGCATCCTAGTAAGCATTTTGGAGGTGTTTCTAGCATTTCTAACATTCTAACATTTCTAGCGAAGGCGCGTCACAGGGTGTGGGGAAAACATCCGCGCTTTTTCTTTGAAAGTTGGCAAAATGGGAAAAAAATATACTGAAACATTTTAATGTTCCACGCGTCCTCTCCACGCATTTGCTTTCTTTCGACATACTTGGTACGTTGCTCTGGTCATACGAATACTTAGTATTGTTACATATTTAGCCCGACTTGGAGAGGACTGTATAGTCGGTCATGCTGAACCGTATTGCCGCTACATGTTCGAAGACAATGCTCGGCTTATCACGGAACATGGTAGGCATGTCACAATTTACTAGTCTCTTAAGCTCAGCCAATTTTATGGGTGCATCAGTCTGCGCACGGCACAAGCTGTGGGCAGGTGGTAGGTATATTGAAGGAGTGTCGTACAGGCAAGCTGCCACCTACCTGCGGCAGGTTAGCCTGTAACTGCCGCTGCAAAGAATCTCGCTCTTTTTCTACTTCGGAAAGCTTTTGTTGGTTCGAGCTGAGCGTCTCTTGTGTTTCGCGCAGCGTTTCCATGAGTTTATCCCGTTCATCCAGCATGTTAACCATAAGCTGCTCGAAATTGGCTTCATCGCCGGAGAACTGTCGCTGCGAGATACTGTCCTCCGAAATGGTAGGCATCACGTCGCACATCATGTTCCACATGTTGAAAGTTCTTGTAACCAGATAATAAAAATCCTAGAAGCACTAAACACTGTGAGCCGATAGTTTGGTTCCGCGGCGGCGGCGAGCCCCAGAGCTAGGCCTAATCGGTAGCTCGCCTGTTTCGATGCCAAGCTCCATGAAAGTTTCACTCGATCCACACAAATGAATGTCCACACACAGCGCATATTACAGTCGTTAAAAGTAACGGCTTCTCTGGAAACCGTCTGTACGATATGAAACCGCTGCAGGACCGCTTCATTTTGACACACACTTTCCCGTACTACAGCAGGAGCTTCTCCCTAGACCCCCTAGATTTCCCCAGCTTTTCTTCTTTGGAGCGCTGCAAGCATGTTGCATACATCGGCTATCTTGCGCTCGGTTCCTACACGCGCGTAGGATACATTGACTTTTTATTTTATTTTCGCTATATCTCATGTTCGCACTAGCACTCTAAACCGTCGTTGAATTTACATGCTAAGTGCTTGGAACACCGGCGACTTGTACAGTGCATGCATAGCACCTAGGGAAATAATTCCCTGCTACGCTTTCGTGGCTGAGTTTCACAGCAGCATTTCCAGTCGGTAAGATGTATGCGATAAAAGAATGAATGTTCACTTTTCGATCAAGGCTTCTTTCACCACACGGCATGTCGAGTGAATATATATCTCTGTTGACGCTGCTTTCATGCCGGCTACCTCTTTGCTACACATATAACGCCATACCCGCCCCCGCAATCCGGTACTTCCATTTGTAGACCTCCACAATATTTTTACTTTCTTGCTGTGAGAGCAACTAGAAATAAAAGCTCGGAAAGAAAAGTCTTCATACAAAGCGCATTCACATAGAAGGGTGTGACACGAAAGGGGAAACCGTTGGGAAAGCCTGAAATCGAATTCGAAACTATTCCCGCCGCCTGCTACAATTGTCCTCACAGTGGCGCCTCTAGTGTCCGGCGCCGCATCGAACCATCGAACGGTGGACGGAGTTGAACGACGATGGCGTCCATCAGTCAGCCTCTCATCCCAGAGTTCTATAAAGGAAAAGATGTTTTCATCACTGGAGCTACAGGGTTCATGGGGAAGGTACTGACAACGATGAATATCTCTCGTCCTCAGTCAGCTTTTCTTTGTCGTATGGAAAGCGCGATAATATGACAGGACAAGTGAGAACCGTATCCCGCAAGAAGAAAAATGCATGGGCTGTGCAGGGACGCGAACGTCCAGTGTCAACTGTCACTATGTACAGCCTTCGCAGTGTAGACATACAGTAGAGGATCCGTGTTGTATGATTTGCCGATCGGCAACACATACCGAAATCTAGTTCTACCAAGTTAATGAAGGAAAAGTCATTACTCCAAATTTGCCGCAATTTATTGCTAAATATTAGCACGAGAGAGAGAGAGTGCGTGTGTGCGTTATTAGCCCCTATTTTATATGAGGTTGACCCGTAAATCATCTTTTCTGCAGCGGGCAATATTTCCTAACAAATTTATCTCAGGCACAATGTCATTTCTTGTAACGCTTGGAACATGCATCAGAGAGGATAAAGTTATGCATTCTGAAATCGGCAGAAAATAAGAAAGTGTCTTCGGTGACTTACGAGGTTTGAGCTCTACTGTTTTTGTTTCCTTGCATGTCGCTTCGAGTATTGCCGCGAAATTGCAAGTTGGCTTCACCTTAGGCTCGTAAGGTGTATGTGAAGCGCGCTTTACGGCAATAAATTCACCACTCCCCCAAAAAATTTTAAGTGGTAGACGATGAGCACAAATGTGCATTACCTGAAAGCACAGAATCTAATTATGCTCGTGGATTAAGCCCTGCCCCTTTTTTTTAAGTGTACAGTTGACTTTTCAAAAATTGCTTGTGTACGTTAGTACTGCAAGACTGGTGCAGCTAACGTTCATGTGATCGTCGTTCAAACTAGTAATAGCCTTTTAGTTAAATAATAGCTTCTGGCAATGCATTCGATGGTGAGTGAAATGTTATTGCGACTCGTGCCACATTTGATGTAAGAAGGACCTAATGAAAACATGCTCACCTTCGGCTGAGGTTTAAAAATATTTTTCTTTTCATCACGTCTAGACTTGGGCTTAAAATCGAGAGCGCAATTAACTCAGCGAGCCAGTTTCCCTAGGGGGCTGCTATGCATTTAAAATCTCAGTTTTCGGTCAAGAGATATCATGAAATCGTTCATGATCGAATTTTAGTTAATTACGCAATTAATTAATACGCCCGTGCTGTAGCTGGTAGAACGACAACTGGAATGTTAGGGCATGTCTCAAAATCGTGCACGTTGCTCTCATAATTTGGTTTTAAGAAATTGTGGAAGCTTAGTTTAGATCGCTCTTTAGTTATCATCATTTTAGTTACGTCTCCCTTTACATAGCCCATACTCACAAAATACTACAGATCAGTCTATCGCCACTCACTTGCCCCATTAGTGGGCCAAAGGATCAGCACAAAGATTTGCACGAACCTAAGAAACAGCATAGAAACTTGCTAGCCACGCGTATACCAACCAACCCACCTTGCTTGGCTGTTCAGGTTTAGCGGGTTAAACACCAGAAAGCCGGTTAGGCAGTGTAATGAGATTTCGTGCTCAAACATAAAGGTACTTGTGGAAAAGCTTCTCCGGTCGTGTCCAGACATGGGAAGGATCTTCGTACTAATGCGCAGAAAAGGAGGGTTGTCGCCCCAGGAACGGCTACAGGAACTGCTCTCTGCTCAGGTACGCAGCCCGCACTAACGACGTAAAATTGAAACAGATTTTGTTTTTATCTAGATATTCGAGGCCCTGGAGGACTTCACATTGTCCAAAGTAGTGGCCCTGGAAGGCGACCTCACCCTTCCTGACCTGGGACTCTGCACTCGAGACAAAGACTTGCTCCTTGACAACACGCAACTCATATTCCATTCGGCCGCTATCGTCAAGTTCGACGAGCCATTGAAGTAGCTTTGTTTACCACAATGCCACCTCTGCCCCTTCGCACTGTGCATGTAACATGGACATTAATCGTAGCTGTTGTCCAAGACCGCTTACGTAACGATTGCGGACGTCTTTATCATTTATTATTGTTTACTTTACATTTACTACCCATCTTTAAGCACAGAGGCTTTAGCTAAAAGCCCCAACAGGGTGTTGTACAATTGGATGGGTGACCGCGAATTGTGTTACCTTGAAAATAAATCGGCAGCTGTTTAAACAGCAGAAAAACAAATAATCTATTACTTAACTAGCCATGTGTTTGCGTGGGATGCGTATTTAGTTAGTTAGTTGGTTGATGGGTCGTATAATTAAATTAATTGGTGTCGTATGTAGGCTGGATATGGACGAAATGTGCGCGCACAAAATGAGCAGCTCTTTTCGATGCCTTCTCACGAGTGAACGTAGAAAGTTTACGCGTGAAAGAAATGGCTTTTCTTTAGGAGTTCCATGGACATGAACGTGCTGGGAACGCGGAGGCTCCTTCACTTGTGTCATAGAATGAAAAAGTTCAAGGTGCGTTGACAGCAACAAAAGTTTTCTGTTCAAAACCTACAGAGTTTGCTTCCTTGTAATTCCCGTGGCTGCAGGTCTTCGTACACATCTCAACGGCCTACTGCAACTGCGACAGGGCAGAAGTCTCTGAGATCATCTACCCTCCACCATTCGATCCTAAGAACGTCATCGATGCCCTTAGGTATTTTGGCTCGCTCTCTCCTTCTTCAGTTCTACCCTTAACTGTCTGTAAGAACAGGTGGATGAAAGACGACGTCATCGAAGCCATAACTGCTCAACTTCTGGGCCCCAGACCCAACATGTACACCTTCACCAAAGCTCTTGCAGAAACACTGGTGGTCAATGAGAGGGGAAACCTTCCCGTAGTCATTGTTCGACCGTCTATTGTGACGGCAGCTTGGAAAGAACCCATACCGGTGAGGTCCTCGCGAGAATTTGACAAAAAAATGAGAATATGTCGGCACGTAGGGTTGGGTGGACAACATCAACGGTCCGACGGGGCTTCTGGTGGCGGTACGTAAATCTGGAGGTAAAGTGGCAAGCATCAGCTCCACCTTTCTTGCAGTCAGGTAAAGGATTGCTGCGCTCGATGCTTGCCGACCCGGACAAGGCGGCTGACTTCGTTCCCGTCGACACAGTCATCAACACCATGATTGTGGTCGCTTGGCACACTGCCGTCACCAGGGCGTGAGTCTTCATAACACAAACGCTAAGTGTGTGAAATAAATAAACAAAAAAGAAACACACACATGGAACGTTCTGGTAGCACAGCGAAGAGTCCAGCTATCACGTGGTCTCCCCTGTAAGCAAGTGGAACGTTACATGTGGTGGAGCCAAGAGTATATGGCGCTTAGCCAAAGAGGCGATAGAATAAGATCGTGCTCATGTGGCCACACCTTACATGCGTCCTTCGATGCGTGTTTCCATGACAGGGGGACGAAAAGCATCCCTGTGTACCATTGTGCTTCGGGCACTGTCCGCCGTCTCACGTGGGGTGATGTGGAAACGATGGCCTACCCTCACTTACTGCATCATCCGATGCCGCATGCTGTTCGTTTCCCTGGTGGGAGCTTCAAGAAGAGTCACTGGTTGAACGCTTTGTCCATGTTCTTCGAGCATCAGTGTCTGGCCCAGATTTACGACTTCTACCTCTGGCTGTCGGGACGCAAACCGAAGTATGTTTCATGATATGCCGTATGTTTCGGCATAGAATGTGCAGTACCGAAAATGGGCGTTTTGAGGAAAGATCTCGAACACTCAGACCATTATGCACAGAATATATATGTATTGTCAGATGTATAGCAAACTGTAAGATGGCTCAGACGTAGAAGGCTGGCTAGAATATATTGTTAAACAGCAGAGCAGCGAGACTGAGCAACGGCAGAACGAAAAATGCGTTCGCTAGGGTACGAACAACGCACCTGTACGTACATCGTCGCTATATATGTCGTCCTTCATCGTGGTTCACCGCTATATATCTCCTTAAGGCTCCGGTCTCACTGCTCTCTCCGAAAACGGCCGTTTTTGTACTGAGATTGTAGCGCTTCTATTTGTACCATCCTTAAGTTTGAGGTA
>JARGYV010089886.1:0-11035 GCA_029532675.1 Ornithodoros moubata
GTAGGCGTAACAGTCGTCAGGTTTAATGCTTGGCTTTGTCAGCCAGCCGATCCGGGACCGAGGACCGAAGACCGAAGACCGAAGACCGAAGACCTAAGACCTCGGTGGTGGTGATGATTGGGTATATATTCGTTAAAGCGCTTCGCGCGTGGCTGGCTCGCATTGGCACGTCACGTTAGCTTTAGCTACGTTAGCTAGTTAGCTTAGTGACGTGGTCTCGTCGTCGTTCTCTGTCGGCCGCTCAAGTGTTTTGCTGCAATGCTTCAACTTGCGAACATAATGTGAAATGGCTTCGGAAGGTTGATATCAATAGAAATATTTTGTCAAAGATATTCCCGCCTATGCCACATCAATGTGGCGTAAGTCTCTTAGTCTGACATTGCTGCCGGCTGTTATAGTTCATACTGAAATTGGTGTCGCAGGACAAACTTGAGCGCAACGGGCCTATTGTGAGCCTACCAACGCCACTCTTAAAGCAGTATATCACGTACCCTCATACAACCATTTAGACTAATATTTACTGAAAACCTTCCTCTTAACCAGGAACCCTGAATCGTAAATTTTATTGGTTCCCAAAATGACAGTGTTCCTGTGTACTACATAGAAAGCCGGTGCCATTCTCGCTGCCATACGGACGCATATTACGCGTCGAGCTTAACGGACCCTGACATTCATGCCTTTGGCGAGATATACACCGACGAGCAGGCACGACATTGTTCTTGGACAACACACTGAATAGGCCGTCATGAAGTCATCATTGGTTCGGAACAGCAGAAGCAGGCAGCTGCGTCGCGACAAGGGACGATAGCGAAGGGGCAAATTGGGAATCCGCTCCCCTCTCATTCCTATCGCTTTCCTTTCACGCTTCAGCGGCCCAATTAAGAGCCACCTATAGATCTACAGGAGGAAGGCTGCCTCAACGCAGCGAACAAAAGGGGATTGTGCAGCCGATAGCCCAGCCCAGGCTTACTTAATCTGATGAGGTAACCAACCGGCCGTTTTTCTTCCAAGACGTGCTCATCCTTTGGAGCCAGCCTCATCGTGTGCGCTGTTTTGATCGCAACACACGAGAGAGCCGATTGTTTGGACGTCTATTCTTTCCAGACTCTTTCTAGTCTATGCCGTGTTTTTGCTTCTCTCAGCCTTGACAGGAGAAATTGACATGCACGCCTTGGTTCCACCACTTGGTTCCTGGGGGAATCGGACTCTCTTTTTACGATGTGTGTGTGTTGAGGGAACGCCAGTTCTGTGGCGCATGCTAATGACCTCCGGGGCAGCCAAAAGCTTCTTGCGGAGTTTGCAACGTGGAGACTTTTCGCAAGGCATGCGACCTGCGCTAGAAAAAGCTTTTTCGCCCCCTTTTTTTTGTTTGTTGCGAGGTTAGGAAGTGTAGAATTGTAAGTTTTTAGGGAAGTGTCATCGGCAAGTGATTGGCATTGGAGGGCCCGTCGCTCGTGTAAGCGCGTGCTTTAGAGACGAAAAAGGGATTAAATGCTTTTTTATTCTTTTTTTATAAAGTGTATCAGTTTGCCTAAAAAGACTGTAATATATAAGAAGAAATGTATGTTAACTTCACGATTTGATGTCGAGTTTCGCAGTGTGTTCTGCTTATTGCAGGATTCTTGGACTTATTCTCGGATTGTTGGAGTTTCGAAGTAACTTACACCAAATCTGTATGGGATACAGGGTGTAGTGAAAACGAAATTTCGATAAAAATTTTAAAATTTTCTTCCAAAGTTATTCCGTTGCACCTACTCTGGTGTCATTGGCGCAGTTTTAAAGTAAGGTCTCATCACTGAGCAGAAAAAGAAAGCAATAAACAAACAGAAACACGGCGATGAGGCCAAGGTGATGACCAAGAGTTACTCTGGGTTCCTCTTCTCGCATTCCCCGCGATTCTGTGCTGTTCTGCTTGCTACGATAGACAGCGCTCTCATTCTCTCAGTTTCTGGGGGCTGCAGTTGCGCTTGCGTTGAAAGGGTCCATATGGTAGACTCACAATCACTTGAAAGGGTCCAGATGAGTGGACTCACAATCACTTCACTTCACATCACGCAAAACGGGATTCGGAATGATACTAAGTTACTGATACTTTCGGTGTTGGTGCTGACTCCGTCCGACTGCAACATCTCATTCCGACTGTTCGTGTTCTTTGCTTTCCACTGGTTTTATACCCTCGGCCCGTGTGTTTATTTTTGCTTTGCCTCTTTCCGGAAACGCCTGTCGCCATAGGGTTATAACTAAAAGCTCATGTTCCGGACGTACCTTTGTTCTATCCCCTTGTCGGCAGAGGGCACTTGTACAGGTGTTTCTTATTTCGCTTCTTCCCTTAATTGAATACATATGGCGTTATTACCTTGCACAGTCTACATCTGGCGGCAGGACGTGCAGAGAGAACTCAGCTCTATCATGTACCGCTCAAAGTTTCTTGTTGGGATAATCACTCATGGAGGGGGGTCCCTTTTCTCCTATTGTCCATTTTCTTCGGTGCCTGCGGCGCGCTGGCAAGGCCACTCCCGGAGGACAATGACAAAACAATTCCATATGTGTCTCTAAGGTGTTTACGGGAAACGTGTATGTAGGGGGTGAACATAACAGAAGACATGCCGGTTTTTGTCACATTCGTATTGTTTGGAGGCGTCAACCTAATATTCTACCTTGTGTACTTACAAATCAAAGCAAAACGTAGCACGAGGTTCGGACATTTTATCGGCTGGCAGCGTTAAATGACCGAATTACGAATGTAAATACATCCTTGTTACAGACTGCAAGATCAGCAGACTCCTTAGTTACGTTCAGATTGAAGTCATTGCAGGAAGCGCACTTTCCCATTTGTTGACTCCCACTGAAACGTCATTATATTTACTTTTTGCATAACAGTGCATGAAATGTTCATGAATAAACTTCGAACAATGGTGACGAAAACCGTGAGGCCTAACGCTTCCCTGTTGATTCTGTTTGGCGCTTTCACAAAATAAGACACGTCACGTTTTGAAAAATGCGTTCATAATGGCTTTTTTTTTCTTCTTTTTTTGTTTTAGGAGAACACAGGCGTCTCCTTGAGGAAAGAGCGAGAGTAAATGAAAAAGCCGTTACGGAAAGCCACATATTGGAAAAAGTGATAAATGGCCATGTTCTTGCGTTCTTATATGAATGGTGTATTCGAAATTTGTGCGGCGTCAATTAAGGAGTTCGCTGAATTGGCAAGTTTTTCCCTTATTGCGCAGCGCACGCACCTTGTACACAACTATGCGATCAGGAGTGGTAGGAGCAGATTCAACAGCGATAAAGATACCTGACACGGGTCAAGAGGGGTGTGAGAGTTTATGGAGATAAAAAAAGGTGTTCTAGACAGTCAGGTAAAATAGTGGGGCCTTACCGTCTTGTTCCTTACAATTACTTGCTCACACCGCTAAAAAAAAAGATCCAACCGAAAAAAGTCTGCATCAAGGACACGTATAGAGCCGTGCACTGCTGCAGATTTCGATAAAAGGTTCAACAGGGAGATCTAGGTACTAAACTGGCATTTCTTAGCAACCAAGAGGAGCTACTAGAGTAGTCTCTCCCTGCACCCATAAACCGAGCCCCTCCTCTTCGTTTGTTTACGCTTTTATTTTTTTACAGCTCGTAGTTAGCGGAGTAGCACCTTTCGGATTTGTTACCTAGTTAACTACACGAAGCTATGACCACAAGGTTTCATCTCTTTCGTACATCAGTCCTTGAAGGACAACGCTCCTAAACCCTTGACAGTCTAGTAAACAAGAGACATGCTAAAACAGTTGCTCCCACTGCCACAAGGTCCAAGGAAACGCATCCATCACTCCGACGCAACCTGACACGTGGACAGGGGCAAACCAACCCTGTGGCGTGTTCACGTGGAAAACGGGCTGTGTGGCGTACTAAACTCGTTATTTATTTTATTTTTACTTGTGCATTTCTCAATAAGAAAGAAGGTTGGGGAGACTTTCTCATTCACCCTTTTTCCTATTTTTTTAATTAAAATTTTTTCCTTTACGCGCTGCCATCTACTGTGCAGCGAACTTTACCCTCATTGACTTTATAGCGGAGGAAAATCAATGCCAGATTGAAGAAGAGGGAATATTTCCACAGGAGAAAGTTGGCAGTCTTACCCTTGCGCCAAGATGCCTCGGAGGGGGCAAAGCACTATCGAACGTTTCATCGAAAGCAACCATTGCGTAATTTAAGCGGAAGATCATGGTAGTGAAATCGAAATGCTGCGCCCGGGTCGTTGAAGCCATTTTCTCTCTCGGATTTACAGCCTCATTTCATCTCCTTAAGCTATTCTGACAGCGGATCAAACTGCAGTGCTACTGCACACGCCAAGTCATCACATCGGACACAAAAACCCGTTTTCCCATACTTACGCTTTCTTCCATTTCGCGGATCCAGCATCAGTAGCGCAAGCAAAGATCTAAACTCTCGCGACACGTCCCACCGCGCACGCATGCGCCTTAAGCAGTGCGCGACCCCCCGTTCTACAGAATGAATTATACGCTTCATCTCCTCTGTGACAAAGAAGACTTTCGTGTCCTTTCTTCTTTTTATCTCATGTCTTTCTGCCTTTTTTTTTCTGTTGCTGCTGTCCTTCAATCCTTATTAACCTTTTCTTTTTTTTTTCTTTCTTCCCGTTCGAACCTATCAGGATTTCAATGAAAGTGACAGTTTCGAGAATTCTCGTTGGGGCAGTGAATTGACGTAAACTGCCAGCCACTGCATAAAAGTATAGCGGCCGCTCGTTTCCGTCGCATTCTGTTTCCTCTGCACGGGTGCCTCGCGGCTGCAAGGCGCTGCTTGTCGTGGGCTGCTGCTGTTTGCCTATTCACGGCGGGTTGCTGCATTAATGAAGTGGGCTATAGCCGTGATTGAAACTTTCGAACTTGAACAGAGTTACCTAATAGGGTGCACCTCTGCTTTCGTGGCTTGGCTCTGCAACGAGTCCTGCTTCATTTGTAAGGCAGAAGCTCTTCACGTTATTAGCATTTTAATTTTGAGAGCAGAAACATGGGACCACAGCGACCGGTGGGTTATCGTTCGGATATTGCGTGCTGTGGCCAGTGGATTGATGTTTCTCCTCGTAATACGTGTCTGAAAGTGGACGCCAGTGAACTGGCTTGATGTCGAGTACTGGTATTCAGGGGACAACATCGGCTGAGGCCATTTAGCCACTGTTCTCAATGTAATTCAGCTTTCCGTTCATGCTGTTTTTTTCTTTTTTGTGAGGCGCAACATGGGAATTTCGGCATTCATTTAGTTGGTAGTTAATTTTGAATACAAAAATTACCATGTATCCCGCTACGGTCTCCAATTACTTTGTTAACAGGGCTCGCGCTGTGCCATCTCAGTTCAAAATCTATGAGCATGTCAGTTTAATTGAAAAATGCGCTGTGTTGTATAGTCACCACTCACACCACCACTTAGCGAAAAGGAAATGAAAAAAAAAAGCTCATCATCAATATGTCTGTAAGCATCGTTGTAAGGTATGGCAGCCGTCCCCGTCCTGAATGAGCAGGCGACGAAATATGTACATAAATGTATGACAACGGTTGGAGTCACATGTTTAGCAACAGCGTTTTGCTTACTATGCACTATTTAGAAACTGGTAGCAAAGGGTAACAAAGAGAAAAGTTTGCATAAAAGAATTGCACTCGTCGCCCACAATTTCCATACTTTTTGCAACCTGGTATGTCTCATGCATAGCCTTTGCTAAACTGTTGCCCTGTGGTTTCATTGGACGTATGTCCCGCACTAGGTGGGCGCTAATGGCGCGGCCTTGTTGGAAGCATCGCGTTGAGCAGTTGCCATAGGAACATGTACAGCGTTTTCTTTGATTCAGCAAACACATTATATACAGGGTGTCTACCAGAATGTGCAACAGGTCTATTAAATTCAGGAACGTGCCGAAACCAAAACGAACAACTTGGTACATAATCGTCTCGATAGGGCCCACGTTCTGAGGAGTTTGTAACATTAGTTGGCTAATTATTGAAAAAGTTACGTAAATTAACTTTTTTGTTAATCAAAACATTAGTGCGGCACATTTGCAGACATCTGGGGATTCGCATAACGTGGTCAAAAATACCACACTCACGCGTCGTGCGAGTCTGCAGCTAGTTTTTCTCTTCAGCTAGTTATGTTTCTTTTGCAATACGCGAAGAGGTGCGCGTGAGCTGATAGAAAGTGCTGTGCGCATTACTGTCGCCTGCAAGGCAGTCAGCGCGGGAACTTCGACACGATGGCACAGATGGACACACCTCGGGGTGATAGGAGGTGCGATAAATGGCACGAACAACAAGAACGAGAGATAGCAGTACCTCTCTCACACTTTTCGACGGTTAAAAAAAGAAAAAAAGAAACTGAGTTTCATGCACAACCCATCATTTCGGCCGCAGGAATCACGGGTTTCAAAATCTCAACGGCACTTGGTGGCACAGCACAAAATGTTAAATAGGCGGTAGATCACTACACCGTAGATGTCTACACCGTTATGCTGTTTATGCTGTTGAAGAGGGTAATTATATAGGAAAGTTGGTGTGTCTTTGCTAGTTTAATCGGATTGGATCCGAACATTCCACCTCAACCGAGGTATCTGGTACACACACATATATATATATACAGGGTGTCCACCAGACTATGCATATATATATATATATATATATATATATAGTTTGCTTGCTCCTGTATATATGGAATGCGTGGAATATAAATATATTCCACATCTGTGTATGCCCCAGGGACTTTCTTCTCCCACTGTTCAATAACATTCCGACGTCTTCCTCTTTTTTTGTGTTTTTTTCTTCACATTTCGCAAACAGCGCCACCCGGTTGACGTTGTTCTGACCAGCGCATTTTCGAGGAATGACGCTTCCCTGAGGCGTTCCCAAAATCGGCTCTGGCGCCCCGACCATCACGCAATATGAGAGCAAAGAGAAGGAAACAAAAACTCTAATACCCCACACAAGGGAAAGAAGGCGAAGAAAGCTGACGTCATCAATCCCGAACTTTTTATTTCTGAAGCATGCGCCGAAACAAGGAGGGGAAAAGATTTCGTAGCGAAAGCAGGTTCGCGGAAGCTGCCGCTGGCGTCACATGGGAAGCGGGAGGCGCGCTTTTTGCTCCATAGGCGGATAAATGAATAGCGAGCGAGAAGGAGAATAAGGCAGCAGCGGACCCTCCCTCCGGTTCCAAATTTCGCTTTCTCGCCAGTTCATCCGATAAGGGAGTGAAATGGAACAATTGGCCGTTCTCCTCCGGCTCACGAGGGGTGAAGCCCATTCTATCTGGTTATAAACTCTGAAGCACAACCTTGCATCGTTCGGGATATGAGGCGAGCAAAGTCAACAGCGTCGGCCTCCTGCTTCTATTCTGCACCGAAATAGCTCTCTCAGAGTTGCGGGGATTCGGGGCTTGATAGAGATTGCCTCTATTGTGCTCGAGGTACTAGGCTGAGAAATTCAAGATTAATTGCTTTCCTTTCGCAGACTGAAACGCTGGAGCCGGGAATGGCTCGGGGGAGTTTGGCTGGCGATACTGCGGACGCTACTTTACCCATGAAACGTGACTAGCTTTTCCGTGGGTCATTTATTTATTAGGACACCTCCTTTGCCAAGAGGTCGTAGCGATGACACTGAAACGACAGTCCACGGGGTAACAGAAGTATACGAAGGTGCGTAAAATGAATACTGCTACCAATACAGGGTAGAGGGGTACCCGACACCTGTAACAAATGTCAAGTTGCTTGAAGGCTGTTACATTGGCTGCGGGGCCCATGAACGTTAAAACAAACTTGGACCTTTGACCAGGAATAAGCTTCGGTAAGGTTACTACATACGAACCGAGAAAAATAAGCTAAAACTTCCATTCCTAATGATGCGCTAATAGTGCGCTACGCTAGTGATCCATCTGTTGTAAGCGCATGGATCACTTCTGCTTGCTACACATACTAACATATCGGCTAATATATTCTTTTTCAGCAGTAGGCATATGAAGTGCAGCTGCTTTCCGGAGCATCTATGGAGCAATGCTAAGAACTAAACGTAATTTCATCCTGTGAAAAGTCCTGTTAACGATGTAAACGTATTGACAGACACCTACAGGAAAGTTCATATATAATAAACTGGAAGAATTAAATGCATTTAACCACAAAGTGTCTTTAATATACGGTAGAATATCATTAAAAGCAACTTGAAGTGACCATAAAAATTTGTTCCCGTTATCAGTAGTTTCGTCTCCTAATGAACTGTAGCTGCGCGTGTGGTAGGAACGTTAATTAGATTACTTTTACATAAAGCTGCAAATATCGAGTGGCCTCGAAAATGGGTCAAGAAAATACAAAAATTGCTGTTTCACGATACAAGTTAATTTACAAGCGTGCATTTACCGCGCGGTGATAAAAGATGTAATGTTTTGTCCCTCCGCTGCATTTTCACAATAGTGCTGCTTATCGCTGACAGGGAAGCCAAAAAGGGTTCAGAATCTTTCTCTTGATGAAAATGATGAGAAATGAGACACTGCCGTCTGCTGTGGCTTGTTGTGTCGTATGCACCTTTTGCATCCAACAGCACTACTACGGTTAGCTGTCCATCTACTCTTGCCTCCTCCACTTCGGTTACCGCATTAAGGATGGAATCCATTCTACATTTTGCCTTCCCGAAGCCTGCTAGCGGTGGTGGCAAGGATGGTAAGAGTAAAACACGGGACGGGTGGACGGGCTCGACGAAAAGCAGCTGCTCCTTCCACCGCTCAGAGTTGGTTCCACACCTTTCCGCGTTGGGCTCCTGGCAACAGCGAAGACCTGGAAGACCTCTCTAGGGGATAACTATGTACAGGGTTTGCTTACATAGAATGCAATCTGCGCTCAGCGCGACGAGAAGACGTTCGTATTCGATGTCCTCATTCGTGTATTTTGCTGGTATTGTAACCTGAGTCTCTGCAGAGGAGATGTTGTAGTGCAGGGTACGGTTGAAGTCATGAAGGTCCGTAACTGATAGTAGTTTGAGAGTCTGAAACTTCTTTCCACGCGAGCCTCGCTAATTTCTTCGCTTTTTTTCTTCGATTTCTTCTTCGATTTCTAATTGCTTACTGGTCACTTCAAACGTGCAGAAAGATTTATATACTCCCATCCACCGACAACCTCTTGGCGACGGCACCAAACGAATTAGTTGTTCGTAACAAATAGGACTAGGACGTTCCACTTGCCTTGCGAAGGGAACTATTTCCTCTTCTCCTCCGTGAGACTTTCGAGTGGCTCGAGGAAAGTGAGGGCACCGAAATTGCGCATCGCTATGGGTCAGGTGGTCAGCGGCCGCTGGGACCCTGGGGCATCCTGGATCCTAAACTCTGGCAATTTTACGCCACACTAGGCTTGTATTGAGGCGGATTCTCTCAGAGACACACGACAAATGTGGACCCCTTCCCCTGCCCTGCCGTCTCTTTCTTAGTTGTCTAGATTGCGGGTCAATACTCCATCTTCCAGAACGCAGTACAAGGCGAAAGAGATAAAAAAAAAAAAGATAGCAAAGAGAGGGGTCTCTTCGAAAAATCTCGTCCGGCCGATCCTCTACGGGATCTATTTTATGCGTTCTCAGTGTCGCTGACACCCGCTTCAGAGGCTACTTTGTTCCCTGGTGTGTATATACGGTATAGTATTACGGCACAGTCTGTAGATGTGAGACGTGGCACAAAAATGACTTTCTCACCCGCGTTATGGCTCTCATGAGATATTGGTGAGGAGGGGAATTCGGGCCAGTCTTTACGTTATAGTGGAGGCTTTGTGAGGGTCGTATAATTTGGGGAACGGGAAGTGATGACTCCTTTTTTACAATGTAGTGGTGTACATTTAATAGTCTCTGGTGGGAACATGTCTGCGGTAGTGCATGATCGCAGATGTAACAAAAAGATGTATAAAAAGGGTGTTGTTGAACGGGAAATCTGATCTTTCTTGAGCCTCACAGTAGAACGGCTGCCATGGAGTGCATTAAAGCAATGCGCCTCGAGAAATCTGACGTGGTGTTTGAAGAGTTATATAGGAACTCAGAATTTTTTAATGACGTTAGATATGTAACAAGACAATGGATCCACCGTACGAACGCAGCATTCAAATGAATTTTTCCGGAGAAGATCAAGAGGAGGTCATCAATGAAGAAGAGGTGACCGCAGCATGCGCGAATCATACACATTTTCTTTCTTAGCACTTTCTTGTATTTCTTAGGCATGTAGAAAGTTGATCGGGATTAAGCTCCGCGCTGTTCTCTACGAAATACATCGCGCATTTAGCTGTCCTCACTGCAAGAAATTTTTATGTGAGGAGTGTTTTTCTTTTCTTAATTTTTAGTGGCATTCAGGGGAAACGAAGGTTCACTGCAAACAGAACAGCAAGCGAGTACAAAGTGGCACTTCCCCGGAATGATGTCGATCATCCACTGGAATCGCCAAAAAACGGTAGGCATACGGCTCTTGGTAACAATTACCACAGTTACTTGAGTGTCACAAATGGGGTAGGTTTCTTTTCCCAATGATAAAAGTAATGATGAAAAAAGAGCGGCATCCTCTCTCACAGCGGAGACCTCGCTGCATATATGACATTGAGGACCAATCGTCGTTCACGCTGTTCGGGGCAAAGTGAAGGACGCAGCTGATACGTCAGCACAAGGTACGCCATTTTGTTACACTTAGGCAACTTCACCGCATAACACGGCGATGACCAATCGCTATTCCGAATGACATCTTCTACTGACCCTATTTACTAGAAACGGTGGGCGCACGCCTTTTTTGTCACACTTATGCAGTTCATAAGTGTCACAAAAAGGCGTACGCCCACCGTTTTCAGCAAGTGGCGTCGCTGAAAGGTATCATTCGGAACGGCGATTGGTCATCGCCGTGTTATGCGGTGAAGTTCTGTTTTTGGAGTGTATGTTACGCGTGACAGGAAAGCATTTGTTGCCGGTGAGACCAGTGAATGATATGATTGTGAAACCCGGTTGGTTTTCACTTTATTAGGCGGTGAAGTTTTTTTTTT
>JARGYV010089887.1:0-10944 GCA_029532675.1 Ornithodoros moubata
CATGTTCGACAACTACTGCACATGAGAATAAGATTTGTCAGAAGTCAAACTCGTTACAGATTGGGTGTTACCCGGAATGGGCACCTGTGCGAGACAGAGTGTCTCCCCTGTTGCCTACCACTGTGACTTGTGCCATGAAGACACTTTCCTTGTGGCTCCATCTGGGGAGTTCAGTCTCTCCTGCAGACAAGATGGAATGGCAAGGGTCAGACCTCAGTCAAATTTTAATCAGCTTGCACACACTTTTATTCAACTGTGCTCTAATGGGATTGATTCTCAACTTTACACAAGTATTCTTTTCCAAAGGAATGCTCATTTATCAAACAGCCTGTTTTGTTGCCATAAGGTCTTGTCACACAAATGACAGCAAACATGCAATCTAGTATTATACAGATCAACCAATACCAAAAAACACACTCTCTCGTGAAAGCTGACAGTGTTGATACAAGGAGATGGTGAAGGCAAGTGACTGTAAACTAGACCTAAGTCTGGTAACAGAAGATAGCTAGACATTACGTGCAGCAGAGCATGCCATACCCAATAATGCTGGCTTGGCTTGGCTAGTGCACCAGATGAGTGGCCTGTAGTGCCGCCAGAGACGAAGCTGGTTGCCCCGCTACAACACCATGTTGTTGAGATTGCTGTGCCTGTTGCTGCTGTTGTTGCTGCTGCTGCGGCTGAGTGCCTGTTGCAGCAGCCAACAGGTCAGCTGAGGGTCCGGCTTCCTTCTCACGGCGCTCTGCGGCAGCCCTGCTCAGCAGATACTGGGCGGCAAACTGGTGTTTGGGATCCATGCGCATATGTTCCATGTGATGCAGAAGCCCTGTGTCAATTACGTTTAACGTTTAATTACAAGCTTTCTCTAACTTACACTGACACATTAATATTCCGCAACCATACATTTCTCACAACTTCGCACGTTGACATATGGCATAGATGGAACACAAAATTTTGGGAAATGCTTTCGTATTGTACCTGACTCCTGTGTAAAGACGCTGTGACAGACAGTGCAGGGCCACATACGCAAGGGCGAGGCCAGCGATGCGGTTTCCGGATGGCTGCTTATGTGCTTTCGAAGAGACCCTTCGTTCACGTACGCTTTCCCACACACAGGACACGGGTGGCTCAGGGTTCGCCTTTTGCCTGCAAGCCAACATACGTCAGGTGTGCAGAACATCACGCATCCCATCTACCAAATACTGCATATCAAATATTTAAGGAACATTAAGTTAGCAGCTGAAGTTAGCATTCTGGAATATCTTAGAAACGAAAAAAATCGAAGGAATCCAAATATTGCTGAATGGCTGACAGAGATTTAGTAACGTCCTGACAGCAAAGAAACGACACAAATGTAACACGAGGTGAACACTGGAACGGAATATATATCATAGATAAGGACATGCACAAAAGCAATATTAACAATGCTGTTCATACCTATGTCCTCTGCAAGTTGTGAGGCACCAGCTTCATCTTCACCTCCCCACATGATGCCTGCATTTGATTTTATGAGCATTTGAAGGAGACTGTGCTGTATGTCGCCTACAATTTTTTCCCCGGAACAAAGCAAAAGAACAAGAACTAAAAATATGCAAGTAAAGTAAGTATACGTCAATGATCACGTAAATCTCAAACTATGTGTATCCCAATGTTTTCCAACGAACTGTCTAGGATGACATGGTGAGAAGAACGTTGGTTAAGCTGCACATTATTATGGCACATTGTATGGGTTTTACTGTTTTGCAGCATAAAACACAAAATGAAATTACAAGCAAAGAACAAAGAAGTCTATAAAAATAGCATAAGGAGTGAACTCATTCAGCACTAGCACACAGTCTCAAAGACTGCTGGCATAGCTCTGTTCTTAAATGTTTCATTATTTACTTTTCTACAAACGCACTATGTACTGAATATATTAACACAAAGCCCTTTGAGCTAAGACGAACCAACAGGCCCCATGACATCATGCAGGACAAGGAATGAGCAGACCAGGAACAACACTGCAAGTATCTTGCTTTTCAGAACATCAGGATGATTGCTGCACAAACATAACTGCCTGAGAATTCATTCAAGTGTGCAGGAATATAGTAAAGTCAGGACAGCTCATAACGCAGCAAGGCATGCTTGTCCTGGAGTCCTGAAGAGTAGTACACGGCATTCACATTGTGCAGCAACAGGCAGATACAGCATGTGTTTTAGTTAATCCCATAATCCATACCTAGAGACTAGTCAACAGGGTAAGGAACTGGTAGCACAGATAGAAGACACCCAGTCAGCAAATGCATCACCATGCAGTAAATTGGAGTAAAACCCAGCAGAGGGTGGACACAAGAGTTGCAGGACATGGAGGGAGACAAATGCACGAGACTGTAATCGAAAATGACAGAGAGCAAAACCAAACAACAGGATGCATAACAAGAACAAAGAGAAGATGGGACTCTGAAGGCTCTCACCCTTTCCTATCTCAAAGGGTATAAATTTGCCTACTGAATACATTACCAGCAGTAGCACTATGAGTGTACAGGCACATTATGTAATGCAGACCAGGCACACTACAGTAGGGAAAATGTTTATTGATGACTTAGGTACTGGCTACAGGATTCTAGACATCTCCGCAAACACAGTGTTCCAACACAGCAGAGTACTTCTTGCTGCTGCCGCTATCGACCTTCTAGGTACAGGAACTACAAAACCACTTGACATTTGTTTGTATTAGTCAATGACGGCCCAGTAACTGTTATGTGGATATGACAACTGCAAGTGACCGTCAGCTGAGTTTTAGTGTACATATAAAGCTACATTGGCATTACAGTAAAACTTTTGAAACTTGGAAGCCTCTGAACGTGAACACTGGGCTAAGGAAGGACATATATTTTGCGTCAAGCCAATGCGAGCAGCTCTCATGGCCACAGCATCAACAGGTGTCTAGTAATGAAGGGTTACATTGAGTCATATGCACAGCAGGAATCCCTTAAACACAGAGAATGCCCCCACACTGAGTAGAATGATGTATGCATTTCAAGGGCCAGTAAGGCATTTTTGGGTCTCCAAGGACAGTAAAAGTAATATGAATATAGATAAAAAGCAACTTTAGTGTGCTGTGGCATACCTCTAGCACAACTTGAGCATATCTGTGAGTTGTTTCAGAGAAGAATGAAGGTTCTATGAAACGAAAGCAACTACTACGCCTAGTGATTCTGTCAAAGATTGCAAAAAGTGAGACCGAAATAAGGCAGAATTTTCTGTGTGTGATGAATATATATACAATTTGTTTACTGTATGCGCTCTCAGGACCGTTAGGCGTTTATTGCGACACGAGGGCGTACTGTATAAAACAAAACCGAAATACTGCAGCATACGCAGAAGGTAACTCCTGATTCCAACATTTGCCTACCAAAATTTCAGCTGACTATTAAAGGATCAACGAAAACCTTGAAGAACAATAATTCAGTTTTTCACTCTATAAATATTATATACATAAAGCTGAGGATGTACATCCCAATCGAAAACCCAATAGCCTTATTCTCCACATAAGCTTTTGTGGGGGATTACACAGAACCTACAAGCTGTGTAAAGACACAATTCTTTGTCTTCCTGATCACCAGCATGAAGTTGATTTATATTATGCTTCATCGCTGGCACCCGAGTTCACAGTCAGCGCACCATTCCCAGCAGCATCACGAAGTCGCAGCAAGCCTCAGGAACTATGGGACCCGTATGGGCCCCCAACCAGCAAATACAGGACCGAAAGACTGAGAGAGGTAACATCAAATATACGCGCTTTCAAGGTTGCTTGTGACCAAGCTGACTCGTCGCGAAGAAGGCATATTTGAGAAGGTAGATCACTGCATCATTCGCATTCGCCCTGCCAACATGAAAATCGCAAATATCACTGTGTAAACACACAGGATCTAAAAGTGAGAAGAGATTCTGACAAGTACTCGCTTTCCGAAGTGTTTAAATTAAGTTTCTGTTGCAACTTTTTTTTAGCGTTAATGACTTTTAGGAAAAACACCACTAGGTTAACAACTTCGGAAGGAACCAAATTATACGTCTGCCCGTAACCTCCTAACATTACAAAGCACAAACACAAAGTGGCTCCATAAAATCAAAAAGGAAAAGGCACAACGAAAGGACCTGAAACACACAAAGCATACACATACAGGGACACACTCATGAAGAAGCAGGACAATACAAATGCATGGGAGAAACAGCGAGAAGGAAAAGGTGGATATCCTCCAGAGTCCCAATCTAGAACACAAGAACACACAAAACAGAGAGTCCGGACAATTACACAAAAGCGACAGGGTACCCCAATCTTAACGCTCTCCAATGATCACCCCAATCCGTTGCTTAGAAGGGGCAAACCCATTGCGGTCATGTTGGCCATGACCAAGGGCCCCGTTAGTGGCCGCACGGGGAAGGGGGTCAAGTGAGCAATAGAGGTGGGCGCAGCAACGGATGCATTTGCTGACACAGAAAGGTGGTTGTTGTGCTGCATCTGCTGCACGTGCAGAGACGATGCCTGTTGCTGCAGCTGTTGCTTACGTGCAAGCCTGGCCTGTTTTCGCTTACTTGGTGTTGCAGAGGTGTTGGGGTCCTTGTGCGAGGTTCGCATGTGTTCCATTAGGGCTTCCGCGTTGACGCAGATCTTGTGGCAGATCGGGCAAGACTGCGACGCCGCTCCACCGATCAGCGCTGCGTGTTGCTGGAAAAAGGTGGGCAAAGTTCAATATTATACTGCTACATGTCACGACAAATAACGGCGAACGGTATCTCCATGAGAGAAAATGCCTACAATGCTTCCCGAGCCTTATCTGTCTATCTATTCTACGGGACAAATGATGTGAATCTGTACAACTTGTGCTGTCCTTCCAAATTATTCTTTGTATTGGCTATAAAACTAACTATAAAAACTGGCTATATTGGCTGTATGAATGTAGAGCAGGAATGTTTGAAGAGTTTTAATCATCCTGCCTGCTTCGTTCTATGACAATACGCAAGATTATCAAAGAGCTCACGTATGTGAGGCTTCTAGAAGGTGCGTACAGGATGCTTTGAGGAAAGCATCATGATTTATCCCCCATGTTTCAAACAATTATCAACAACTGCCGGATGGGTTCATCAACCTCTACGGTTCACGGTGAGATTTAACCCACTGATGACTTTTCGGTGATGTCGACAGGCTTTACCAACATAAATACAATGTGACTGACACTGTGCTACAGTAGCTGCTGACTGATTCATTTGTTAAATGGTGTTGACCGCGACATATTCGTGTTACACTTCAGTCAGTTGAACGCTTGACCTATTGTCGAACAACATGCTATGACTTTTATAAAAATATTTGATGTGTCAATCACAAGCGTCATACTAAATTATGTGACCACACTGACACTGTGCATACACTGACCTTGGATCTGTGAGTCCGCAGACTGCTATCCGACGCGAAGCCCTTGCCGCAAATATTGCAATGGAAGGGTCGGCTCTTGGCACGTTCCATCTGGCTGTCATGATTTCGTAAATGCTGCTGTAGGTTCGATAACTGAATGAAGGCCCGTCCGCACTCAGGCAGGTGGCACTTGTACGGTCGCTCTCCTGTAACAGCAACGGCACTGTGACATTAGCAATGTTACTTTTTAAGCCTTGCCACCCATGATGCTAGCATTCATAAGATCTCTAGTGAGTACAAAAACAAAACAAACTCCGAATTCTAACAAAAGCTTATGAGACGGATGGAATGTCCCCTAATTTTCGCCGTAGATATTGCGACATATACAAAAAATCACAATTTCGTGGTACATCCTGCCCTCTGGTTCACGTGCAGTGCAGGTACAATGATGTCAAACAATGAAATGCAGAATCTGTCCTCCGTCACTAACCACTAACATATTCGGTGGATGCAAAGTGTAGCAGCAATTTTTTTGCACTATGTTCTGACTCATCATTTTGTAAAAACTGGAAATATAAAAAAATTGTTGGGCCTGTTAACGTCCAAATTCCTTTCCACAATGCAGTTGCTCCCATACAAGGTAATATGAACGTTTGAACTTGTAATACTGAGCTGTTGTACTGAGAACATAATGCTCTGCCTAATTTACGTTGTAGCAACATATACATTTACTACATATCATAACTTGTAGGAGCGAAAGGAAGACAGGGTTAAATTGAAAGAAAGAACAAAGAACAGGAGAAAAGTAAAACACCTCAGAAGAGCCATAAATGAAAAACACTGTGCGTGTGGGTATCAAATGTGTATTTCTGGTATCCTTTCGATATATACGAGGTGTCCACTAAACGATTGCGTGGCGTCACATCTACTGTACAAGTATGATAGCTTCGTACTTAATATAATGCATTCCATCAAAGTTGTACCAAACTGTACACCACATCTAAGTCCTTTCAGGTACGGCTCTAAAATGGTAAATGTGTCCTGGTAGCTGCAGGGCGGCAACACCAACGTGCCATGTAAAATAACCTTGTCTTGTCGTGATCATCAAGTATAGTGTAGGAACCACCTGCATGAGCTATCACTATTGTACCTTCATTGTTCATATTGGTTAAACATTTATATCTCTTCCTCTCTACGTAGACGTTTTGTTTTCATATGCTACAATGGACAACACGGAACAAAGCAAATGCTGCTCATTCCAGAAACCATCGATGCATATTGTGCATAACCTTACACATCTTTTCATTACAATGAAGTGAGTCACGTTAGAAACTGCACATTGAGCCATGATAAGCAATATTCTGCGGGACTGCATGTACATACTACAAGTTTTCCGCACATGATCACCGCAAAAAACAAATACCAATCTCTCTCATGTTCACCACAAGCTGCGGCAGAAGCACTGAGGAAGATTATAATATGTCAAGATTAAAATCCCTCACGCTCAACTTGACGAGAACGAGGCTTCAGTTGTTGCTATTATCAGGTATAAATACATACAGTCGAGTCCACATATAACGGAAAAACTTATAACGAACGTTCTCTTATTGTGAACGAACACGCTTGCACCGTCACGATTGATATTAACCCCCTCCGGTACAACGAACGAAAATCGCGTCACCGTGAGGTTCGTTATAAGTGGGCGAGACTGTATATAGGATCAGACATGCGTGTATCTGCGTGACTTACGCACCCTGCTGCTATGACATCGATAAATTCCACAAAAGCATAGCTGTCGGCACTAAAGTTCCAACCGTAGTTCACCATCTGTTTCACCGTACGTAAAATGCATGCGTCCGCTCTGGTGCCGCTGCTACCAATAACAACAACCCGTTCCAGGCGACGCGTATTCTATTGGCGCATGCCACAAAATCAGTCAAATGATGTCAAATGTATGGTACGCCAACGTTAACTCGTCCATCTATAACTTAGACATTACTTTGTAGGACGACATCACAAAGAGACATAGTGGCGACGACTCTGCGGCAAAAAAAAAAGTTAAAGATGGCGTCCTATTCACCGTTAGACATCACAAAACTCATGCTGTTGCGCAGAAAGAAATGCATCTTTACAGTGCAGTACCCGTCGCATACGCCCATTCGAGCCCGCCCACCAGAATATGTGTCGTACCGGACTCGCGTCCGTGCCTGATAAGGGCAAGACACTCCCGTTGATTCGACGCAACAACATTAGACCCACCGAGCCGTAGCACAAATGCGCGTAGCTACATCCCGCATAAGCAGACAAGTGAGATCGTGCAAGCAGAAAGGTCTGACCTGTGTGCAATCGAGTGTGCTGCTGCACGTGCGAGAGCTGCTTGAACCGGCGATCGCAGTAGGAGCACTTGTAGGGCTTCTCGCCCGTATGGATGCGCACGTGCTGCGCCAGCTGATGGCTCGAAGAGAACGACTTGAGGCACTGCTGGCACTGGTGCGGCTTCAGGTCGCCGCGGTGCGCCTCTCGGGAGTGATGCTGCATCGCAGACTTGTGAACGAACACCTGCAGGTACACCATGGCAAACACGCACCTTGAGTAACACACACCAGAGCTCACAGCACCACTACAAAGACACGCTACCGACGGCTGGCCATAGGTCCGGCCGACGTGCCAGGAAGAAAGCCACCGGACGCGAAGGCCGCCGCCGCGACGCGGAAGACTCCACGTGGAGAGGGAAAGCAGCCATATCACGCACGTCTGGATGGACTGCTAGACCGACCGCTTACCCCACGGAGGGACCTTCTCTCTCTTTTCTCGAGTCGAGGCCCGCCCAGAGTCTCTGACTGGGCCCCAACGAGCGAGACTCGAAGCTACATTTATTTTTATTGTACTTTTCGTCGACACTAACAGCCGAACGCTACTGGACGACGGTAGCCAGCAAGCTCTGCGCGCGAGCGCAGGGTTGCCCGCAAACCGCGGGCACGTCATCTCAGGACTGCGGAAGGAAGGGACTCGTCGTCATTTCCGCATTGCTCTCTGGCCAGGTACGAAAAAGAGTTCGGGCGGGAGCCAGCTCTCTAAACTATTGAGATGTCCTTGGCTGGTTAAAGCAAGGCAGTTTCGAAACAAGTTGCTAGACCATTAGTAAGATGTAGGTTACACCAGGTTTACTTCCCTCTCTCCACCTAAGCGGAGGGTGGTGTAGTTGCGTTTAGTGAAGGAGGAGAGAGTAAAGTTAGGTAGGCTGCAACAATCAGAGGCAAAGGCGCTGCGTTGAGGACTCCGGAAGCCGAAAATTCCAACCGTGCCCTTGGAGACGTTCAAGTGGTAGATAATGGCGCTTTTTTAATAGTTACCGCGACGTTAAGTTCCGCCTTGAGCGTCGTACGTTCATATATACCAGTTGATGAACGGGCATAGCCTATCTCACAAGGGCAATGAAGGTATATAGGAGGGAATTCAAGGTGTTATGGCAAGGAGATTGCAAATGCATTCGCTATATCCTATACCGCATAAATTATGACAGCGCAGCCGCAAAATGTCGCTGACTACACACTACATGTTCGAACAAGTTGGAGCCCATTCCATGTAGAAAGCAGAGGTAGAAAAGAGATACTTAAGCTCCTCTATGACGGCTACATGTGCAGGACAGGGGTAATGGTATCAAATAAAAACGAAACTTTGTAGCATGTGTACCTCCGACTGTGTGCCAAAATCATTTCACACAGCAAGCAATGAACAGATAAATTAGCCCGAGATAGGCTTTGCGTTGCGAGAGAAAATTTAAACCCCGTCATATTAGCTGAAAGGTGACTCTTCACCAATGACTTCTTTTCAAGCAAACGCAGACTCTTTGCCGAAGACATCAATCAAAGGTTGCATGCTCTGTCATGGCTCTAGGAGTACAGCCTTACCGGGTTTAACGTGTCCATGATGAAAGCAGTTTGTTCCAATCAAGCATAACATTTTCGCTTCATGATATTCGGCACCGAGCTGGGGTGCTTTTTTTAACTTCCCGCCGAAACGAGAAAGGACCGAAAAAAGAAGCAGCACAAAAGAAGATGGCCACCCATGGTCTCCAAGTCAGACAACGACCACTGTTCAACGGCGTATATCGTGGGGACGCTTATCGGCGTCTCCAGACGTTACTTCATCGGAGGTTCGACACGAAGCACGTGCATTCCTCGTCGCCGCATCGTCAGACGACGGCAGAGATGAGCGAAAAACAAAAGCAAAAGGCGGCACAGTATCAAAAACCGGAAACAGAATGTACAGCTCCGTTTCCGTTGCTTTTTTGTCAGCGAAGCGACACTAAGCCTAACCAGGGTTTCCGCGCTAGCCCCCCCACCGGTGGTGACGTCGAGGGTACGTCACGAAAGCGAGCAGACGACCAAATCGATCGCGTTTCAAAAAAAGTCGATGAACTTTACAAGCAACGCGCACTCGCGTGAATTTCCGATATAGTGCGAAGTGGAAATTATAAACGCCTGATCCAGCTCGTGCATATCGTACACGTCCGCCCAGAAAAGCAGCCTTTGGCCACAGTTGTAAACGTTTCAAATGTATTATAACGTTATTTTGAAACAAGCATCCGTTTGGAAGCGAGAGGAAATGATGGCAACCCCCGAACATGTACCGAGACGATCCCGCCTCGCTGGGCCGGTGCTTCCATCTAACAATGACCAGGAAAAGCAGTTCGACTAACTATGCCAGTTTAAAGTGAAGCAGTAGCGGCCAGAACGAGACGATGTGCAATGGAACTCGTGATGCACCCTTATTTAAGTATATATTCCGATATATTAGCAACTGAGTGCGTGCACTTACTAGGATTGTCTGCCAGAAGTGGGCATATTTTTCGAAGAGGTGTTGTCCTTTTGATAATGTGCTACGAGCGAGGCCTCGTGCGCTACATTTTTTTTCTCTCTCGTTTTTTTTTTTTTTTTAACACTACAGCAATGTATGTGTTTATAGTTCTAAATATTGTCTCAACCTATCCTGCGTAAATACGAAGACGGGGGACGTTAGAGACATCGTCAGAGGTACTGAGTAGCTCACATGGGTCCTTATTAAATTATGAAGCATTTCTGCTCCTCTTTACGAACGGTTGACTGCTTTGACAGAGCAAACTTACTAATTATTCTCCATGTTTTTCTTTAATACGTCTTTGCAACAAGTGCACCCTATGTACGAGGTCGAGCACGACAACAAGAATTCTGTACGGATATAACACACTTTATAACGTATCTCCAAGAAAAATTAACCTGCGCGAAACAAACGCAGACACAAAAAACACCTGCCACACAACCAAATACCTGCAGCTGACGGAGAGTAACATTTGCACTTCCGGTGTCTGTCTCCTTATCACATTATTCCGGGCGGTGGATATATACAATGTGCTATATAGGTGTATCTTTGGCAGACACCGTGCAGACGAAAGCTGTGTCATCGAACTCCCGACCACGGGCCAGACGGTGCAAATGGCAAACCGCTCCCCTTCCCTACCCCCTCCCACGTGTACGCAAACGTACTAGATCAAAAAGCAAAACGTAAAAAAAAAA
>JARGYV010089888.1:0-14226 GCA_029532675.1 Ornithodoros moubata
GAACCAGCAATATTTAAATAAAGTGTAGTGGGGTTAATGGGCAACACAAAAAATGTTCAGAAAGTATATTCTTCAAATGTCGGTGACGTGATGGATGCTGGCTCCACTCGATCGATGTTCGTGGGACAAATGATTCACCAAATGTGTATGATAAGTAGCGATGCACATAAGATTTCAATCTAATCTGAATGATATGTAACTGGGGTTAAGGATGACTGACGTTTTCAGTACGTAGTTGTGATGAGAAATTTTGTGAAGTAGACAAAGGTGTAGGTGGACATATTTTATGTTGTAGTGACGGCGTACCTTTGCTTCGGTGTCGTCTGTTGCAATTCCATGCGCTAGCTGTTGTCTGCGATTGCAATCCATGAGAAGAGCCGAGAGATGGCAGAGGGAATATCAATATGAAACTAACATGTGTTTTTGGTAGGATAACTGAGAACAGGGCAGTGCGCGCACGTTGCCGATAATTACGAGCCGGTTTCGTGTGTGCCCACATTGCCTCCCGAAACTGTTTGCTTTGGCGCTATGTTGTCTCCAATCCACTCGTGTTACCTGTATCGGCGATTTATAGCACAATACTGGACTCTTTTTCAAAACGATATTGTCTAAGGTCTGTGCGGTTAGAAGGTCTGCCTCGTTATTTAATTAAGGAATTAAAAATAAACAATAAGACAATGCCAAAGGCAGCTGAGCAGAGTCAGTCTTCTGTACAAGCGCGTGCAGACCCAGGGAGCCCCGAACGACTCAAGGCAAAGGTTCGCTTTTGTTTTGTTAGTGCTTATGACTGTGTACGACTTTGCTGAATGGTCCGGATTTGAAATCGTCGGCGTTAAGGATCTGCGATTTGTTAGCAGATAGCAACCATGTTCCCGATGAAGTCACCACACCAATGCCATTCAGACTATCTGAAGTGACCGTAACCTTGTAGCCAGAGGAATGCTTCGGTCTCATGTCAAGGCTGTCAAACTCTTCGATTGTGCTAGCTTGCCGCGTTACTCTGAAGACAGCAGTTTTTACCTTTATGTTTTCAGAAGAATAGTGCTGACAACTTATTGAAAGTATGCAATGACATTTATAAGACCACGCAAGCATCACTTGGTCGTCTTGATTCAGTTTTAACAAATTATTCGCGCAAAGAAAGAGAGAAGGATAGCCCCAACATGCAGCTGTTATTCGCGGTCTATTTGAATAAGGTGACACTCTCTACAGGGTTGTAGCCCGACCGGCGCTCCACCGTACTCCTCGTGCGCGCACAGACGTACGGAGCCATTTATCACCGAAAACACAGTCGAAAACTCACCAGGCACAAGAAGAAGCAGAGTGAGAAGATGACCCCAAATCCATGTGTCCTAATCTGCATGCTTAGTCCAACGACCCTCGCAACGAAAAGCTAATTTGCACCATGCGCACATTGCGAGCCACCGGGCCTCGCATCTTACAGCGGAACCAGCCACACCGACAAAAACACACGCGCTACTGACGACCGCACACTTCGGTTCGAACTCCTCCGCTCTTCAGCGGGTGGGTAGTTGAACTTTTCACCGCGAGATGACGCATACTGCATCGGCTCTGCGGCGGCGCGGCGCTGCCACTTGCTATCAAATGAAAAAAGTCGCTGGTATCCGGCTTTCTATCCATTGAGACGATCGTCATTGGTCCAAGGGAACCCAATCACGTGGCAGAGCGAAAGCAGCATTTGTTGCTTTGTCGTTGTCGTCTGCTATACCGCCGCGTGATTGATGATGGCAGTGGGGCTTTTATTTTGAGCGGTTTTCAAAACGTTTCAGTCATGTAACTTGTGAGCTGTGTACATAGAAGGCTCAGATATTTATGTCTGGTTTCAAAGGCAGATGAGTTTCCGGTTTTGCGAAGAAACGCGGTTTGACATTGACACAAGAAGAACAGCAAGGAAGCAGGCGAGCAATGTTGACGTGTCGTTTTTCTGTACCCCCGATCTCCGGGTTTATTATGGATGTTTGTGAGATGTTGCAACGCTTTCAGTGGTTCTACAGTATCGATGTCTGGCATTAAGAAGTTGCCTTTGGGGATGTGAGGCGTTTTTGAAGTTTTGTGGATATGAAATCAGGAAAAAGAAACAGCTTATTTCCTCGTTCTCCGAATGTTCTCAAAAATAATGTTTACGTCTAGATAAAGACACGAAAGTCATCGCTGTTAGATGTCTCTGTTTTTATATTACAATTTATAAGACATAATGCCACATTTTGCCCGGTTTGAACTTTATCTTATCTGAAGCGATATTTGATCGGTATGGAAGTGGATATGATTTTTTTTTTCTTTCAGAATGGGCCATGGTGAAAGTTTGACAGAAAGTTCTGTTTTAAGAGAGGGAAAGAGAAAGACGCGAGGTGAAGGTGACGGTCTTGTGGCCATAGATGGGAAGCTGACCCGAGGAATACCATGCTTGTATTTAGAACGAATACTGAGCTCTCTCTTCTGGCAGACACATTTTGCAGAAGATACAGATATGGATAACGCTCTTATTACTGCTAGTGTTCCCTTCCACGACCTTCATCTGGGCGCATTTGGGGTATGAACATCGAAGCGCAAAGCGTAGTAAGAAAACAAACGACATCGTTTTCTTTTGGTGAATTCCTTCCCTGCCATACTGCAGGGCACATAGCGTCCAGAAGGATCAGCCTCTTTGTAAAAATTTAGTGCATAAAAGAAATATATAATACAAGAGTAAAAGCGAGCCTGCCAGGATTCGAACCTGGAATCTTCTGATCCGTAGTCAGACGCGTTATCCGTTGCGCCACAGGCCCATGGACTAAGGTGTGCAGAATCTTATTATTTGTATAATATTCTACATGTATATATACCATGAGCATTCTTCGTCGTCTTAGGTACACGTATATACAAACTTCTTTTTTCATTTCTTTGTTTTGTCATGTTTCAATTGTTCATTGTTTCGAACCGCTGAATCGAAGTGCTAAGCCTGGTGATGTGAAAATGAATTTGGAAGTGACGGATCGTGGGTACTCTTTTCGCTTCGTTTCGCGCGGTTTATTACTGCAACACCCAGGATCATATTAATATGTAATATTGACACTTGGGCCGAGACAGGAGGAACACATACACACACGAAAGGAAAACGACGCGTGAGCAAAATACCCCTGTCCTAAAGAGCAACAAAAAGAACCGTATGCAATGGAAATTTTGCTTCAGTTCTTAAGTAAATATAAAGTGCTTCTTTATGTGTTGGGGGTGTAGCTCAGATGGTAGAGCGCTCGCTTAGCATGCGAGAGGTACGGGGATCGATGCCCCGCACCTCCATTTCTTTTTTTATAATTCGATTTGCAGTAATTATTTTTGTGCAAAATTGTTGCTCTCTGTTTTACCTTTCTCCTGCAAGCCACTTTATTACGACGTCGTCTGCTGTAAAAATTACAGAGGAGGCGCTGCTTACAGTACTCAAATGCACTGCTAGGTGATCACATAGACAATAAATATGGGAAAGAGTTGGGTCGGAAACCAGCTCGAGGCCATTCGTAACAGAAACATTAAAAAGAATGAAGAAGAAGAAATGAGAGAGCCAGAGACAACGTTTTCAATTTAAGAATAAGAAGAACATTTTCAATGCTAACTCGATTCCTTTTCGTTTGTATGGCAGTGTATGCATATAATTCTGTCCAGGGTTTCAGGTTGTGCTGTGCACAATCTCAGTGTGACTGTAATTTATAACTGAGCCTGAATTGTGTGTCTGACCATTGTTACCATTTTGCGACTCGTGTCTGTACATCAGTTATTGCTAACGTTTGTTATAATGCAAAATGATTATATTGACAGTTTCGTTATTCAACGTGACTCATACTCATAGGGATAGCCCATCGGCATCGCCGCGACGATGTGGTGGAGGGAGTTTTTGTTTTCAACATCTGTCAGTTGCTGTATGCAGTATGTTTCGTTCCAATGATTTAAGCACCCTTAATCTTTACCCAGTGGTACATCCTTTCAATTAGATGGATTATAGATCTGGGCAGCACAATGCTGGAACGCGGTAAGTGCAACAGCCTGTTAGGAAACTGGCGAGCGGTAACGGACAGATCTGGTGAACGGGTTATGAAATCTCTCTACTTACCTTGCAGAGACCCCGCAGCCTTTTTGTGGAATCAGCTAGTTTCTGGCGAGCCCATACTACTAGGGATTGACGCATTTCGGTGAGTGACTGTGTCCCATTTTATGCCTTTTCAGATTCCCAACACTAACTTTCTTGCAGGTCCCCTATCGTTCGAATCAAAGATCAAATCCTGAATGCAGCATTTCGGAATACGTTCGACAGAAAGGGAGAATCCTATTTTATGCTCGGAAATGTGCAGCTAGTTCCAGGTGATTACTTTCGTCACCTCTTTCGGAGCCGTGAGAACCATAAGCTCTAGGTATTATAAAGTCGACTGGGGCGCAATATGAAGAACCCGGGAAAAAGTTGTATATTAATGATTTTAAATGAGGGTGGCTTTCTGGTATTTGTGTGAAAGGGACCACGAATATGATGAAACTTCAAACCGTGCGTTAATTCGTATAAAGTGTTTTTGTTAGAAGTCTGTGCATAATTTGTGTTTCAGGGTCTGATACAAATGTGGTCCTGTTGGCGGGCTATTGGTGTAACTAACCACAAGTGCTTTACACTGGCACATTACCTGACTAACCAAGAAGTTTCTGTGGCATTATTAACCAAAAAGGCTGCATACAGATGTGCAGCTTGTATATCAGTATCCTATTAATGGCTTTCATTTCCATGTCACTTACAGAAGGTGATGGAATCGCTGTTGTTATCGATCAATTCTGCACAGATGCAGTGACTTCTCCCAACTCATGTCGAATTGAAGTACCTTATAAGGTATGTCAATAAATGAGTATCCCATATGTACACCAGGCAACCACAAGTGTCCCAGACTGCAAAAAAAATTCCATAATTTTAGGCCAGCTTGAAATCTGTCAGAACTGTGTTTTGTAGGGCTCATTTTGCAAATTTCGCTACTGATCTCTGAAGCATGATATATTATGCATGACTGTACATATACATATTGTTGAATATAATTTAATGCATGCTACCTTTCAGTTCGAAAAAGGTCAAAGCTTGGAAAGAACTGCCTCAAAAGAGGAACACCTCACAAGGATAGAGGTAAGTATAGTTTTTGTGCATGTGAAACGCCCCTTGGTGATTCCATCGCCCCTGAAAGTGATAGGTACAAATAATTCGCACCCAGAAATTTCATGAAGACTGGGTCCGGCAGGACTTGGAGCTTGGCGCAAACATTGAATCTGCGATTTCCCTCATCTTGACTGCTCGTACCAAGGGACCGTCCTGCAGTGTCGTTGTGGATGTGCTTGCAGTCGATTTTCCTCTGAGGGTCGTTCCCCTGTTTGCGATTCCAGTGATAAGAAACGCCATCTACGAGAGCTTGCGTCTTAGCCAGAACACTTTTCCGGATTTCGGGTGAGTATGCGGTGCACCGACCTAGTGATCTCTTACGTAACCATGAGCTACAGGCTCTTGAGGTGGTTGGTACAAGTGGCGCATGAAGGTTATGTGTGTGTGACTGTGATAGTAGCAGCTGAACTGAAGCCCACAATTATCACTCACAGTGACTGGGTAGGTGTCGTAGGTTCAACAACAAAAATTTGTTGTCACGAGATACTGTCAAGGAATTGTCATCAATTAGTATTAAAGCCGAACTTTTCAAGTCCAACTAGAATATTATTGACACTAAGTGTAAAATTTGTGAACCTTTAGAACCTTTCCACCTGTACACCTTTTCCTCCATGAGAGCTATTTTTTGCAAGAAAGTTTTTCCAAATGTCCATTAGAAAATTACTCTCACAAAAGTATTGGCACCACCTGTGGCAGCAACAGGGTGCAGTTGGGTGTTTTATCATACGTTTACCTTTCTTCTACTTTAGAGTTACTGCCTTATCTTTTCAGTTCTTTCTTAATGGGATTTCTGTCGCTTTCATCTTTTGTTTTTCAACTAATCTCTTTTTTCGTTTACCTCTCTCAACTGCTACCATTCATTGCAGCTTTTTAGGACCTTTACCTTTGTGTGCCTATTCTAGATTTATCACACTCTGTGGTGAACGTCTCTGTCTGTTTGCAAAAAATCGACTCAAGGAGACTGACCTCAACTTCATTGGCATGTAAGTTAATACAAAGGCCTTAACACAACGAAAAGAGAACTGATGAGCTGGTGTTATAACTACTGTTTTTCACATTAGCTGGGTGAGCGGCGTTCATTCTATTCACCATCCGTACGTCTGGTTGGTTGGGTCACAGTTCCTCAGCAACACCAGCATTGCCTCAAGGTAAAGACATCCTGCTGAACCATTACACACGACGCATTAGGTCTGATGTTCTTCTCTCGTTTCCACGACAGGCTTTGCGACATTTTTCTCATAGCCTTATTCTTTACGCCGTCAAGTTCAGTACCCGGGCAACCTTTGTTTTACAACTGCATCTGTCCAAACCCTTCGAAGCCACGTTATCAGCTGTGGAAGGGCAGCGCTACCACATCTGTTTCACGAGTAAGATATTTTCCAATGATCTTCAAGTGCCAATGTCTCAATGCCCCTACAATACAAAGCTCTCATAGGGGGCATGTTACCTATTATTGTCTTTCTTTATATTTTTCCAAGGTTCCTACAACAACCAACAAGGTTATTACGGTGTCCTTAGAAAAACTAGCAGCAGGGAAATCGTCAGAGAACTTTGAGCGAGCCGTGGAAGAATTCGCGACCAAATGTACCATGTGAGTGACTGTGCTCTGTTGTGGATGCAGGCAATTTGTCTGAGGAGCTTGCGTAAAACTTTTCCTTCCAGCGACGTCAAAAGGAACATGCAACACCTGCCTCAGAAAGACTGTCCTCCTACCAGCCACGGAATGTGGCCTTCACCTCCTGTTCCTATAGGAAACATAGTACGTGAATAATAAGTTTTTTAATAAGTTTTTTAATAAGATTTTTTAATAATAAGATTTTTCCCATCTTTTTTTTTTTTTTTTTGCATTCCTTCGTGTTGTTGTTGTTCATGTTTTCCTCACAGTACGTAATTTTTATCCCCCGAAGTTGAGAAAAGTATTTGACCTGAAGAAGTCGGACCCTGGTTATATTCAAGCCAATTTTTATTGGCTTTATGCTGCTGCATTTTTATACTATTCAAATACATGGGTGTTATAAAACAAAATACAGCAGAGACTAGTGGGAACTAATTTGTTTTTATATTCTCCCTTTTGGAACAGGCAGTGAACACAAAACCTACGGTGCCGGATGTATCGTTTTATGGCTCATTGCCTTACTATCAGCAGAACAATAGTCAACAGCCAGCACTGTTCCCTTCAGAGGCAACAGACTTTTCTCAGCGCTCCACGGTTCCTCTATTGTCGCCCACCGAGCAGAACTTTGGGCCTGGATTCCCTTCTGAAAAGCTCCAGTATCAGACTACACCGTTCAACTATCCTCCCGTCCAGCAACAGTTCCCTGCCTACACTCCAAATCATCCAGCACCCCCTCAACATGCACTTCAAACAGCCAACAGCAGCAGTAGCCCACATTTTCCTGGAACAGTGTCCACTGTTGGCGCAGCAAACAGTCCACCAGCATTTCATCCACTAAGCGGACAAAATGGCTCACAGTTTTCTGCATGCAACAATGGGGCTTTGCTTCAAAATGGGTCACCAGTGCAAAGTCAGCCCCCGGTGGGTATTCCTTGTGAAAGACTCCCATCAACGGGTAGCGATGGCAGTCCAGGCACATCGCCCGAAGTCTACGAACTAATCAGGCGGCAGGATCAGCAACTTTCGGAGCTGAAAATGCAGATCCAGCTGCTGCTGGATGCTCAGCGAAGTAAGAATAGCAGTGAAGGTGGGATCCTCGGGGAACAGAATGGTAGTCCGAGACTGAGTGAGCGTCCTCAGTCGGGAGGTGTAAGAGAGGTGAGTAGGCTAGGGTAACGTTGCTATTACGTTCAACATGCTTATGTGGTTCAGTGGCTTAATGCCATAGGAAGACATTGTTCGGCCTCTTTAACATGGCGTATAATTTAATAGTATCTACCGCTGTAGATGCTAGGTGCCTCAAGTACACGAGCCCATAAATTGAAATGAGTCCTTGAAAAAAAAGAGGGCTCATATGTCTATAGTGCATGCCCTACTTGTCTGGACACCGGTTTGAGTTGTTCTTGACGTTCTGCGTTTTTACCTTACGTGTTCCAGCGGAGATTGTTAAATGCTTCGGATGCGTCGACAATGACAGAAACGCCGTACAGCCCGCCAGTGCGACAGCCACTTTTGTTTGACATAGGAACACAAATGGACAACCTTGTGCAAGGCTCCCAGTGCACATTCTGTGGCCGCTGCTCCCCTCCAAGGATGTCAAACGATGTGTCACCACAAATGCCAAACGGGCGTTATGAACCTCCAGGACAAGATGAGGAGGCATACACGTTATTCTTCCCGGAAAAGGCCCAGAAGAACAAAGACCTCTGGGGTGCAGCAGATGCATTCCAGGCTGATCAGCACGGCCATAGCACGGCTGTGAAAAAGAGGGGTCAGGTGAGTTGTAAGCATGTACGACCTGTAAAAGATGATACGTTGTTCTTTGTGTTGTAAAGGCTGCAGTCAGGCAAGGTGATCCTTGCAGTGCGATAAGCATGGATAACTACAAGGTCTGTACACATAATCTCTCATTCTGTGCTCCACAGTTGCCAACAGTTTCCTTTCTTCTGCAGGGTCGCACGAACGGCAGTCCCGTCCGCAGATTTGAGTTGTCACAACATACTGTGAGCTTTTGTAATGAAATCAGCGTGCTGGGTAAGGCAGGTCCACATGGAGATAGCACAGCCAAGTAAGTTCAAGATGAGAGATGGTGTGCATTTTATTTAACCTTTTGTATTTAATAAATAGCAAAGTGATGGTCTTAACTAGTCAACTATCGGTTTTCAGGTCCACATTAGAGACATTCATCCATCCACGGCTCACATACCAGACCTTGAACCTCAACGAATCTTCAATGTACAGAGGCAGTGGCAACGACTTGAGCTTTCAGGTCAACTGCATAGCACAGAAATACTGTCCTTCAGCCAAGGATTGCGGTGCAGCACAAACGTCGCCTGTGGCCTTCGGAGAACGAAAAAAGAAAGGTTCACAAGGAAACGGACTCTTAAAGCAGGTGTTAGAGCAGGAAGCTCAGAGGAGAGCGGGCAAGGAAATGGTTCCGACGTACGTGGAATCAAATACCGTATCCTTTGCTACCCGGGAGTACCTCAAGAATTACGGGTTGTTGGACGACAAGCCTCGGAGCAGTCGGAGCAACGACCAAGATGACAATGTCGAAGATCATGTTCTAGATATTAGCGAATTGAAGAAGTTACCGAAATTGCTGTAACTATTGTGAGGGGGCTGTTTTGAGTCTCTCTTCTGGACACTAATTTATGCGTAAAAGAAGGTAATGGTAAGGTAATGGATATAAGATATGTTTGTACATATGCAGGAGGTGAGGATCTTTACAGGACGTTCTCAGGTGTCTTCTCTGCAGACAAAACACAAAATCAAAAGAGTATGCTGTGGCACGTGCGAGTATGTAAAAAGTGCACTATTGGGCTACCTGCTCCAATGTAATCCCTGTGGTTCTGTACCTTTCCCCCCTTAACATGAATTTCAGGTAATACAAGCGTAGGCCCGAATAATTTGTATAATTTATTCTCTTTGTAATGATAGGTGAAACAGCATGCATGCATTTGTATTACTGCATGTTGAGGCAATTTTTTTCTTTGACTTGGGAAAAAACAGTAAATATATTCCTACGTTATTCTGCTCCACTATATCAAAGATCTTATCACTCTCTCTTTGTGTGTGCTCTGAACTTAAGTATTTCCCAACATCAGACCACAGTGAAAAATAGAAACTTTGAAATAGAAACAAGCAATAAGGTGAGACTGCTGTCACCTTGGCATCCAAATGTTGTGCCTGTTGCTTAATCAGTCTCCATAGTGTGACAGAATGGCACAGTCTTTCCGTTCCACCAATGCGTCACTGAAGAGGCTCTGTGAGATGAGGGTGGGTGACATCAGCTCCGAGCATACGTTATCAAGCCGATTCCATAATTATATTTGGGAACAAATACTTGTAGGAAATGTATACAGGATGTGTAACTAGCAAGTGCTTCAAATCTTCAATCGCAAGGTTCCTTTATAGCTTCATCATCCTCGACTCGTACTTGTCATGAAAAGACAAAGACAATGTGAATGTTAATGAAGCACATCTGAAAGCATGTCAACGGGAGTATTTACCAGAACGTACCAGATTTACATGGTTGGTGAAAAGTATTCCTTTTAAAAGAATAATCACCAGAGTTACTGCATTTTAAGTTACCTGACTGCTTTTCCTGATTGCGCTATAGTTACAGCAAGTGCTTTGGAGCCTAGGGCAGGAGGTCCAGCATATATGCAATGTTATCCGGATGTACTTAAAAATTTTTGTAGTTATTTGAGCTTTTAGCAGTTCCTAATTTGAGAAAAAATGTGAATAATTTTCACTGTATACACTATACATCATAAATCGTAGTTTTTCTCAGACTTTCACTAGCACTTTTTTTCAGTACTTTCTGAAATGAGTAGAGATTTTATATGCCAAATTTCTCAGCACTGGGTACTATGCTTAGGCCGAAATAATTGCTAATTATTAAGAATAGAATTGCGTGTGCATGCATCTGTTTTATTAACTACCATAACTTCCAACAAAATATGCCCAGCAACAATTTATCCTTTTTGCAGGTGACACTTGTTGTATCGCTTGTTTTTATACATGGAGAGGACAGACTGATAGCAGTGCCTGTAAAGTGTTGCAATGGACCAAGTGTGTGAGCCTAAAGGTGAAGTGGGCAGGTCAATGCCTTTGTTGAATCTGGAGCACCACAGTGATAATATCACTTGTATAGCCACCGTAGTAGCTTAATGATACGCCTAGAGAGCTCCGTGTCTTTGTAAGACGTGTTTCTAACATACCAGTCGAAAAAGCATTTTTTTCTTTTCTGTCAAACCGTTTCTATCAAAGAAAAATATATATGTATATATATTAAAAAGAAGAATACAAGATCTGTAAAATAAGTTAGTCATGAGTCAGGCACGATGGTGCCTGGTCTATGCCGAAGTAAGACTGCACATCAGCAATTTTTTATTTGTTACATATGAAACGAAAACCGTTCGCTCATTGACATGCCATCGGCGAGAAGCAAGGTGAATGCTCCAGTTGAAGCCTATTTTCGCTCAGGCTTCCTAATTTGTGCTCGTGTTTGTTCGTCTGGGTTTTATTTTTGTAACATCAGAACCGGGTCACGCACGCATTCCCCACCAAACCACGATGACGTACGACTCAACATCGCAAAGTCCCATCGAAGCATAAAGTAATTGTGCCGTTCCTTGTGTGTAATCAAGACAATCTGGACAGGAAATGAAGTCCGAATTCATTCATAGCCGATCTGTAACGAAAATAGGAAGCGTTCGAGCGTCGTCTGCGCACGACGACCCACTAGTCCAAGGGCATCGCGTAGCAGACGACGCGGGTTAATGAAAGGGAACTTGCTCATGGGAGGTCGTCTTCGTCGCAGATGGCATTCGATAGCGTTACTACCGTCTGGATAACGATCCCAAGTTTCGGAACGTGCGTTACGTAGATGGGCAATTATGACGCCAGCAGTGAGCTACCGACCGGAGGTGTGACGATGACAAGAGCCGGACGTCCGACAGACACCTTCAGACTTTCATTGAGTGCTCAGCTCAAAAGAATCTCGGGCTAAGTGAAAGCGGGGATATAAGGTAGTGGAGCATCATTTCCAACATTCACAGTCAGTTTATATTGCAGCGTTGACAGAACACGTACATAACTTCATAATCCATAATTTGTCTTGAATACTTTTAAAACGAGTACTCCAAGTGCTGACACCTGTCTACCACATAGCACCATGCCATACGCGTCTGATGTTTACTAAGTCAGCAATTTATTCTCGCTTTTCTTTCTTCCTTGGTTTGTTACGTCCCATAGCTTTTAGCAAACGAGCTTGAATGTCAGCTTCACAAAAATAATCCTGACAGTGAATAAAATAAAATAATAATAGTCGCGTGTCCCAGACTAGTGAACGCAGAGACCTGTGCTGAATGTAATAAGGAGCCGAAACTAAGATTACATCCCCATTTTCTTTTTCTTTGTTTAAATGCGGGAGGGGAAAAATATAAAATAAGTGCTATTGACTGCCTTCTCTAAAAGGCGAGTCGTCCATAGCGACTTATTCTCTTTCAAGTCTCAGTTGTTTCTCCGTGCAAATTGCGCGAGATTTTGAGCACACAGACAAAATAAATAAACCGTTTCTGCAAGTGCCCTTCGCCATTCAGGGTATCCAGGAAAAGACATCCAGTCCGACCTACATAACGCGGAAAGTGTTAAAGATGGTTCCGTATATCTGGGGGAAGGGGTATACGTATCAGGGGCCCAGACCGTCGTCTGCCCTGATGATCACAGATGCAGACGATGCTCGGTTTTCCTGCTGACACACAAGTCGCAGTCATCAGCGTATTGATAGAAAATAGATGTATTTCGCACATAACGAAGTATTTAAAGCTTCTCGCGCTGTGTACTTTTTGCAATGTAGTATTAAGCCAGCAGCAGCATTAAGCAGTTTAAAAATATCCTATGGTTGCCTTCATCATTTAATCATTGGCGACCAACCTTGCTGGTAGTTCAAGATGTAAATACTTCTCTGAAAGTCATTCTCACAGAGTACCATCTGCATGCAGCACATGTGCTACCAAAGCGATGTACCAGCGACATGGCCGAGTGGGCGTCACTCGTTCCATGCATCTGGAGCTGATATGGACATCTCGTCCCCACCTTCTGAAACCGTTTTGGAACTTGGTAGTTGGTAGCGCGATTGCCACCTAGGCCACCACGTATATCATATATGCACTTCTTTAATTCCTGCACAGGCTGCTGGGATTGCCGTAACTGTAGTGACTTGGCGTTTACAACGAGGAATATACGATGGGGTACCAGAAAAAAAAAACACGAGAATTCTTTTCTGTAGGCAAAGGGCATTAATGGTTTCAGGATGTTTCCTTTAATTCTGCCAACTCCCAGTGCTACCTTCTGCAGAAGGAAATCAATTTCTGAGCCACATTTCATCTTATCAGGTCACGTGAACTGTGAGGAATAATGGTTATCGGAGGGCATTATGAAAAGGACAGTCTGACGTCACAACCGACCAAAACACCTGTAGGCTGGGTTTGGGTAGCACCGCACTTCCAGAGTAGGAAGCGTACAGTCATGTCGGGCCTGAAGCGTAAAAAGGACGGACTTCGCTGGCGTGAAGCGAGAAATATGCAAACACAAGGGGCAGAGGCCATCAGAATCCATCCGGAGGTTCGAGGATGGGCCAAGCTAGCACAAGCTCGGCTTCAACCTTACCAAGTCGACCGTTGCTGCCATTCTAAAGGGCGCCAAAAAAAGGCTGAGTGTCACCGCTGCGGAACCGACATGAGTTCGATACCGTCCACGGCAGCTGGAAAAGTTCGAGGCCGCGCTCATTCTCTGGTTTGGGGAAAGTATGTTAGAAGGGAGCTGTCGTCAGTGGTGAGATGCTCCAAGAGAAAACTCGTTCCCTCGGTGCCCAGTGAGGCGAGCATTGCTCGCATCGGATTGTTCAAAATTGCGCATTGTCTTCTTGCGGTTTCCATATCCTCTAGAAGGTACGCTAGACCTCACCAAACCTTCTTTTTAAGTGTGACCAGATGAAAACTACAACTTTCACGAAACCAGCTTCACCCACGGTTTAACACGCTGTCAAGATTTATTCGTTGCAGATGTCCTGTGCACGCGTAAACAATCACTGATTTGTAAATCCTTATTTTCTGTCACGTATTTCCGTAAGATCCGACAATGTGGCCGATTTTAGTCGGGGACGAAAGTGTCCATAGTGTAACTACTGATCTACTTCTTTTTTCCACCTTCTTTTTCGGTCTTTTAGCGGTCCTCGGATGGTTTTTCAATATCAGTGGTAGCACTCGAAATGTTGTTTACACTCTTTAGCGGCGCCTACGCGATAGCTTATGGAACTACAACATGTTCTCTGCCAGAGAAGCTCGCTGTTGCTCAAGTGGTCAAGTCCGCTTGTGGAAGTCTTCGTGCAGTGCCCGCTGCGAGGCGCCACTTCCTTCTTATCCAT
>JARGYV010089938.1:0-16372 GCA_029532675.1 Ornithodoros moubata
TTTTTTTTTTATGCCTATGCTATGTAACAACATTCTCGTTTTCTTTTGGAGGATTTTTCTTACTTACGGCGCGGCGACATTGCTGAGCGTCATAACCACTTTGAAAATGACGTCATTTGACATGTCATCCGCCATGCTGCTCGCCGCATCTTACGTGGGAAGTCGGTCTCGTGGGTACTGTACACATTGGGATGTTCCAGATCTAGGGTACAGCTCTCGGTTTCTTTGAAACCTTTCAGAGGGGATCTTAATAGGAAACAAGTGTTTACTTTGTTTCTGCCAAGTATGCTGAAGCAAAGTTTGGTGGTGTTTTGACATCATTTATGTGAGGCAGTTTGTCAAAATTACGATGAAAGATATGGGTAAGACGCTGTCAGGGGCAGATGGCTGAACAAGTCGGTGAAAAGAAGATTTTGTGCAAAGCAGACATTTATTTCTGTTTGTTGTTTTCACATCCCTCCATACCTTCCATGCCTGCCTACATCAGCATCCGACCAGAAATGTGGCCCGAACTTCACGTGCTTGGCAGCGAAGCACCTGATTTTGCACCATGCATGCACCGAATCGTTCTGTATAAACGGAAAGAAGATACGGTTGGCCCCTGCGATTGACATGGTAACAGCCCAAGCGGCACAATGTACTGAAATAGGGGTGGACGGATGTATCAAGGTTGCTTTTGAAGTTCGCGGCACGTCAGAAAGACAGCGACAAAAAGATAAGACAACTGACGACCACTCCTATTGCACCCGACTTTCAGTACATTGTGCCGCTTGGGAGCTGTCACACGATCAGCAGTTCCACAAAAATTCGCCAGAGGCAACTTTTTTCTCCATCTTCCGAAATATCAAAGGAGGGGCCTCCCGCTTCGTTCCATGGAATAGGCCAGTTTTCACATTCGTCAGCCTATATGTAACAGAAAATGTGAAAGCGAATCATCCTGGGAGAAAGGCGTTTTCGCTGCATGAGTAGATAGGGAATTGAAAAAAAATAAAAAAATAAACACGTTCTTGTGAAGCTTTTGATAACTGTCTGGTCGTCGCCTGCAGCGGCCTATACCAGGAAGTCATGCCTTACATGAATGGTGTATCACCGTATTATGCAGCCAACCCTCTGGTCCTCTTCGTGTTATCAGCTGCGGGGCAGCCCACTGGCGAAGAAACCTATATGTTTGCTTCAGTAGTCAGGCACTTCATCATTATGATGGGATATGGGTTCAAGTGCACAGTTGTTGAATACGTTAACGTTTTGTCTGGGTTTGTAGCCTAGTGAAAAACTTCTATGAAGCGTTGTCGTCGTTGTTCCGGAGGCTCTGCTATTCCGGAGATTACATTGCCATGCGCGGTCGTCGATAAGGTTATCCATCTTGATACGAAGTTGTTTGCTTCCAATAGAGCAGATATGTCGTGCTTCACAGACTCAAAGTGAAGGCGCGAACTTGCTATGTTGGATCCCGACACCACAAGCACCTGTGAAAAGTAGATTAAATATTTTAGTGTCATATTGTGTTTGTGGCTGATGCCGGGCACCCCACCGCAGATGTATAAAAGAGCTAGGTGACCAGGTGTAAAAAGATAAATATTGAAAACATAGCGAATTCCATGGCCCACTTTGCTGGTTCTTTTGGTACTCTCATCACGGAGCCAGGCTTTAGACGAACGGCTTAGTAGCCTCATGCAGTCATTTCAAGTTTTTGCCCCTTGCGAAAGAGCTAGCGGAGCAGATAGGCTACTTTATACTGTGCACGTTTATTCATGTATCTTAGAGTTTGACGCTTAGCATAAAATCCTTGCATGGAACAGCCAGGCCAGCTTTCTGGCTCCATTTATCGAAAAAAAGGCCGCACAAGCTCACAACAGCCAATCTGTCTCTGTTGTGTTGATGCTGTCCCAAGCGGAACAATGTACTGAAAGTCGGGTGCAATAGGGGTGGTCGTCAGTTGTCTTATCTTTTTGTCGCTGTCCTTCTGACGTGCCTCGAACTTCAAAAGCAACCTTGATCCATCCGTTCACCCCTATTGCACTCGAGTTTCAGTACATTGTGCCGCTTGGGGTGTTACTTCGTGTTACAATTGAGCGGGTGACAACACTGCCGAACTGGCTGGGCAACGAAAAGTAGCATCTACGTATGACTGACAACGTCTGTACTCACAGATACAGAAAAAAATAATAATAATCAGTTCCTCGCGACTGTCGTTCTTTCAGTCTTGCTGGTGATACGTTGCTGGCAGTCCTAATCATCAACGAAGAAAAAAAAAAAAAGTTAAATTCATGTTTGATCCCTATGGCTTATCGGCTATCATCTGAAGGGTATTATTTCCTTCGTGTAAGATAAAGGCTGGAATTGTTCTGCCACACAATAGTCCTATACAAAGGTATGTGCATAGAGACATTTGCGGACCTTTTCATTACCACACAGAAAGTAGGCGATAAAACTCTCGGTCCAAGGCAATTGTGCGCTGCTCGTTTGTTTTCTTGAGCCGCTTGTGGGCGAAAAATTCGTGCGCTCATTTCAGGAGTAGTCACGTTTGTATTACAACAGTGTCCGAATACCTTCTAGCAAGGAAGACGTGAATCTGCGCTCTGGGAGCCATTGGGACAAGGCACGGAAGCCCTCGTGTGAATAGGGAAAAGGAAATCCATCCGAGAAAACACAGCTCCTGCTGCTTGTATCCGACGATTCTATTTGTCGGTGGCAATTTGGGCATCCCGAATGTGTGCCATTAATCCTGTCGCGGGTTTATGTGCGTGTGAATCGTGGGCACAATCGCGCTATCCTTATTTATAGCGGGATATTGTCGCCCATTTATCTCGTCCTGCAATTTTCTTGGAAAGAGGAAACTTCCAGGTATATACAGCCCGAAGAAAGCTCCCCGGCGGGCGGCCGAGCGGCCGGCAGGCATCGCTCGCCAAAGAAAGGAAGGACGTCCAATGCTTCATTATCAGGGCTATGTACGGCAGTATGCGACCATTTTATATTCGCCGCATTTCGGCCAAATGACGCGAAGGTGGCGCCTTTGCGTTTTAGCCGCGCACCGAATGAGGAGGAACTATATCCGGATCCTTTTTTTTTTTTTTTAATTACAGTACGTTGTTTTGTGAGCTTCAGTATGAATGAGAAATGCGAGCAGCGAAATGCCGCCAATGCCGCAGTGGCAAATAAACTTGGACTTTCCGAAGGCCTTTTTCATCGTGTTTGTGGCTTATGATGGACCCTTGAGTGTTCTTGTAACAAGGGCGTGATGATGATCGGAAGATGGAGCCTGAAATAAGTTGCTGTGTCTTGCAGCAGGATGGCCATCAATGTGCTCGCAGGCGATCGCCCGTGGCTTTTCAGGCGTCGTTCTTCTAAATCGCCTTCTTGCCCAAAAGTTGTCCAAAGCAAGAGACACAAAGCAGACGTCGCTTGTTAGCGCCACGTTCGATGCCGCCTTGAGTCGTAGCAGAAGCAAAAGCTCGTACTTTTGGCCCTTAAGACTCCGTGGATTTCAGTCTGAAATCGGCCGTCGCACAACGCTTCAGTGGGTGGCTCTCGCGCGGTGGCCGCCTGGGAAGGAGACTTGAGTGAGCAATTTTTGTTATTTTTATGAACAGGGCTGTTTAAGAGTTGTTTTATCGGCTGTCACGCTTCTCGGCATGTGGAGCACGAATGGAAAGGAACGCGTATTGGAGAATCCTAAAGAAGAAGAAGAACAGAATATAAAAATCAAAACGGGGAAATGAGAAGTAAGACAGCCACGAAGTTCTGCACTAGGAGTGAAAGGAAAAAGACGCGAACAGCGGATTACAGGGAAGTTCGGAAAACCGTTGTGTTTAGTGGAAAAACTGAAATAACAGTTACAAGGGTTGGGGCAGATGGGCCCAACATTTCCCGAACAAAAATAAATGAATAAGATAAAATGATGATTAGATTCATTAAGGGAAACTTGGGTTTAAAATTTTAGTGACGGAGGCTCAGTAGAAGCTTCGCAAAATGAGCCCATTTCGGATACCCAAATTAGTCGTCTGCTGACGTCATTGTGTCCTTTCACTATATCTTTCATCAGTTGTATCTCGGTAATTACGGCACGTAGAAAACTCTTCGTTTTTCCTCGGTACTGTGAGGTGTAGTACAACATGATTGTGCTACAAAGAGACGTACTTATCCAACTGCCACAACCCCTTAACGGGTGAGATCAGAGAAACTGGTCGACGACAAACAGATAGTTTATACAAAAACAGTCTGAAGACAGCGCCATCGTACGCATTTCTTTATTTACTTATTAATTTTTCCTGCTACCACCACCAGTAGAGCACAGAACGCAATAACGGGTCACCGTACATGACCGTTCATTTCATACCCTATATAAAATTCGTTTCGTACTAGTTCCATGCACCGTGAAAAACACTTGCCACTGCGAGCGCTGTAGGAGCCTTATTAGAGAAGGCATTGAAGACGGTAACGAGTTCGCGCAATTCTGTCTGATTTCGTGAGGGTTCTGCTCTGTTGTCCACTTTATATTGTGAGCACTGTCTTATTTTTTTTTCGGGACCCCTAAGTGACTGTCCTCTCCTCCGTCCAGCGGATTTGACAACCAGCTAAAAATGGCCGGTGAAAAGCGTACGCGCACTCGCCGAAGAAAACAAGAAGCACACAAGAAACGAATACAGTTTTAGTCTGGCAGAACGAAAAACGCTTTCCCAGTTCTCAATTAGGTGAATCAGACGCTTTCTATCCCGGTACACGAAATCACGTTTAGGCGGCGCGGACCCACTTTAGATTTCTTCGCGTCTAAAATGTTGCGGGCCGAGATGGTTGCGTTTGCTGCTCTACGTGCCCTGTCACTGTGGAACGACCAGGACTGCCCACGAAATGCAAACGGGGGAACATGCTGTCAACGCCTATACACCAAATGCCTTTGATTGGACGCTGTCATCCCGGTACTGCGGCATTGTCACTATTTGCCACTTTTGCCATCATGGGTGGTTTTTAACGCTTTGCACGAGTATGGGCAGCGATGGTTCTGCTGCCCCGTCTCGCTCTCGCCTGGGTTGCTTTCTGTTTAAATTACGTGTTCCTAATTGACTTCCTGGCATCGGATGTTTGATATCGTGTCTAGACCATCTCTGTCGTGATCTCTGACAGAAGGTCTTGTCCGACTCACCAGTTGTTGCGCGAGGCAAATGCATATATAATGTTTCTTCATTCTTCCCGTTTTCAAAGCGTTCGTTTCGCATCGTCGGCATTGGCACGCATGCATAAAACGAAAGAGAATGTTTTCGGAAACATCAGAGCCGAAGAACGAAGGAAGTGTATACAATGCTTTAGAGCAGTCAGAAGCAAACGCTAGGAGAAGGTGAACTTGTATAGGCAAATGCATGGTTTCAAGCCATCCGTCATCCCAGAGCGCTTGAATGTCTATACGCCAGCTGAAGAGCGTCCGTCTTCCTCCTGCTTGCCGCTTCGGCAGCGCTTTGAAAGGCTTCAATATTTGAACGGAAAGCATTTTCCACTTTGGTCTTCTGTTCTATATTGTTGACAGCGGTTGCTGCGGTGTCTGGGAATGCAGCGGCTACCCAGATGTGGCCTTCAGCGTGTCACTGGTGCGTGCAGCGTAGACAGTTCTCAGGGATGCTGAGGCCTAAAGGTTTGTTCACGATGTGTCTGTATGCTGTCGTTCGGGTTCAGTACACTGCAGCCATACACGCAATCGCTCTAGGCTTTCTGTGACCGAGGAGGTTAAGAGACAGGGAGAGAAAAAAATGAAGTAAAGAAGTTAAGGCTGCAACGAAGCATCCAGTGTCGGATTTTTTTCCAGGGATCCAGAGATTTTTTTCTACTTATGGATGACCTTGAACTCTCCATTTGGTATTGCCAGTGAATATTTACTTGATTTGGATGTCGCGTTGTTACGCGCGGTTGACGTCGTAGTGCATTGTTGCAATGGGTGAACCAAAGTGAAACGGTACTACCACTCGCTCCTCGTGTGCTGAGCACAGTTGTTGTTGCCTAATACCGATATACACCGCGGGATTGAAGCACACGCGGAGCTCGAGCCCCTGTCCGTCGACACCAGATGAGACGAAGGGGAGAGGAAATTCGTTACCGATGTATTCGCCAATTTCGGAAGCGCCTTCCCCTCCCCTCTCATCCTTCTTTCTTTTTCGCCCCCTCCTTTCCTCAGACGTCCGTCTAACTGTTAGGACCGTTCAGACTGACCGGATATGGAAACTAAAGTCCCTGTGAAATGGGAAGCGAGGAAAAAAAAAAAAGGAGAAAAGAAAATAGTAAGACTGCGTCTGCCTGTAGGGCGGGAAGTCGTTATACTTTCCCTTTGTTATGGTCAGTCTGGACGGCTGGGGGCTTTCGGACTCTGCTATATTCCGGATGTCGGGAAGATCCTTTTATATATGTGTATATTATTTTTTTCGTCGGCTCGGTGAACGCGTTTAAAAAGAAGTTTAAACTAGTGGGGGACATTGGTAAAATAAAGATGGATAAAATAGGATAGCTTGAATACAACAGAGTCAGCCGGACAGGGGATATAGAGTGGACGACGAATGGGAAAACTAGGGAAGGGGAGGGGACAACTGAATAGGGAAACACTGTTTTCTTTTACTTGTCTCACTGATAATGTAGATACGGTGGCTGTTTCCTCTCGTGGTCAGGCTGATATCATATGATGTAGGTTTCGAGTGTGAAACGACGGATCGAAGGGAACGAAAAAAAAAAGGGAGCAGGGATGAAGCGGGAAGGCGAAGACGTATAGTGCGAAAGAAGGAACATTATAGAAGTTTTTGCGGCAGGAAGAGCGGACGACGGCGGAAGTTGGAAGACTTAAATTGGCCCTCGCGAAGAAAATCCCTTCCTGCGCGGGCTAAAGAAAATGGATCTGGCTAATAAGAGCCGGACGGAAGAAATAAATCAAATCACACGAGCTCCCAGTTCGGCGAAGGAAACACATTTAGAGTAGCCCATAAGCACCTATGCAAAGCGAGTCCGCGCAAGCTCTTCAAAAGGCACGCGGGATACACCCTCGAAAGACATGTTGACATTGTGGCACATGGGTGTGCCTAGTTCTCTGGCTGCTCGGTCTCACAGTTGTCATGGTTGTTGGTGTTATGTGGTGAGGTGTCGCGACCGTAGAGAATTACCCAAAATACACTGACCAATCGCCATCAGCTGTTTGTAGCACTGGCATTTTTTTACGTTACGTCATTATGCCAGTGATTTAACTTTGTTGCATATCTATTGTTGTAGTCTGTTTAGTGGTGCTGTTGCAGGTTAAGCATTACCTGCCATAGATGAAGCCATGAAGCCGTCTTATGGGGCAGGATTTATCTTTAGGTGTACAGTGTTGACTAAATTCATTAGGAAGAATACCGAGTGTTCCCTTGGCGCCATACAGTGTGGAAATGAGAAGAGGGAGAGAGCAGTTTGCTGAGCTTTAATATGGATTTATATCCAGCCAGGATGGATGCACATAGCCGCTATAAATGCCATTGTACTCGCACATTGCAGTAGGATGTAGCAGCCGAAGCACATGCGAGCCAAAATGGGGGCCAAAACAACCTTCTTTGATGTCTTTTACGACGCTCGAAGAACAAACGTCTCCCGACGATGATCGCCGAGCTGTGTGCAGACTTTCAACTACTTCTCTCTAAAGCGAATGTCCTCCCTCTCCCAACCGCAAGACTCCCATAACCTATTCCAAGTATGTAGTCCTCTCTATCTGTCTAAAGTGGCGGCCAGTTATATTCAGATGTTATGGCCGGGAGTTTGGAGATGGATAGTAATGACCGCGCGGATTTACTCGGGCTGCAGGAAATACATGAGAGCCGGTGGGTGCCGTGCATTGGAATGACGGGCCGGTTCCCGTTGCCCCGGCAACTAAGCCTGGTCCCCTCACCCGCGCTACATCATCATTAGAGGCTGGGAGACAGTCCAGAGACCGTGTTCCGAAATTGTAATGCTGCCGCCCACCTTTTGAAGCTCCTGCTCGTTTCTTTAGTTGCCCGGGGCGTTGTGTATTCAACACGAGGATGTCCCCTCGTCTCTTCTGCTCTTTGCTTCTTTTTAAATATAGAGCGTGTTTGTTTGGCTTGGTCCGCTGGTGGCCACCAGCGTAACTATGGCGTAGACGTGCTCAGATTGGTCAATGTCCTTAGGACGAAGCTCTGCCATTAATTTCCATGAAGTCTCCGAGGAAGCCTGCTCTCCTATAGTGTTTGGTGGCAGATTCCTTCCATCCTGTCCTCGTATATACGATACGCGCTTATGTACAGTTTGCGTGTGCCCTTTTGGGGAGGTTTCACCGACTGTACTGCACCTATCGGTAGTCTTAATCCCCTTTTGCAGGGCAAGAAGCAATGGCATCGCTGGGCCTGTGGAAAGCGAGGCTTGGCTAAGAGGCTTTTGTACGTGTAGGTCATTGCTGATACCCAAGTAAGATACACCGTCATATAATGACCAGCGCCTTAGAAAAATAAATAATATCAATTCATGCAACGTTAGCCGACATGACGAACCGCCTTCTGGCAGGTTCCGTCAATTCGGAAGAGAACCCTTTTGAGGAGACTTGGCGCCTGTGCCGCGTGATGGCCTATGCCGTTTTTCGGTGGCGCGTGTGACTTCTCAGAGCCGTGGGCACGCTCTGGGTCGGTCGGACAGCTACCGTATTTTACGCGCTGCCGCCGATGCCTGCAATATATAGATCCCTGTATGATTTTCCTCGGACACTTCTCGGCAACGCCGTATTTTGTCGGATATCGATCAGGATTTTTTGTACAGGCCTTTCTCTCTCTCCCCCGCCGCCAATTCTCATAGGAGGGAGAGAAGAAAGGAGCTGCTGCCGTGGCAGCAGTTTGTGCTGCCGTCCTGTTTTCCATCTCGTCCATTTCTTTGAGCGTTCCTTTCCTTCTTGTTTGTCATCCCTGGCGCGGACCATTTTCAATCCCAGGGGCTATTTCGGTGCACTTATTGTTTTCTTTCTATAATGCCTTCGCTTTTTTGTACGTATACATCCTACGATGTGCTCCTTAATGCGTGTTTATAGAGATACATCTATATATATTTATTCCTTCTAGGGGAGGGGGGGGGGGGCACAAGGGGGTGACCCGTTGTTGCCTTGCGACTGCGCGTCGCGCAGGGGCTCGCCATTGGTCGGCCGTTTTTGCAGTATTCCTCTCCCCACTTTGATTCCTCCCCTCTCCCTGCAATGCGCGCTTACGTATGCGTTTATTTACTTTGGTTTTATGCCGTATTCCCCCTCCCTTAATATCGAACGCGATTCTAAATTTCACTCCGATCGAGAGGGGAGGATTTCTGACGGAGCAAGGGGAGCGTTTTTTTTGCGCCCGCCCACAACGTGGAGGAAGGGGTGCTTCACTTTGCAGAATTTAAAAAGAGTCTCGTGAAGAAGCTGAATGTATAAAAAAGTGAGGCTGTGTTGGGGGGGAATTTCGCTTGCTGTGGGGGAAGGAAAATAGAGCGCCAGGGCGCATGCGCCGCTCTAGCCCGCCAATGAGAGTCCGCTCAGCTCTGATGCGAGGAAGAGGTATGCTGGCGCGAGAGAAAGCGAAAGATGGTGATGCTTTCTGTTTACGTCTTCCTATTGTTCGTCGCTTTTTTGCGCGAGCGCCATTTGTATGCGCGAACGTCATTGGTGGACTCCATTTGCATCCGGGCTCCCGGGCCCTGGTTGTCATGGTGATGGAAGGCTCTTTTCCTTTCATTGTTTGTCTTATGTAAAAGCTGTGTAGCATACTTACGGAGGCGGGGCCTGGAGTGCCATCTATGTCAGCGCATGTATGAAAATATGTAAGGTCAGAGAAGGCAGTCTCTGGTTGTGCTGAACTGTAGCAGTCGACGGAGTCTCGCTCCAGTACTTGAATTATAGGACTAGCCTTTACGGAAGGACATTGTGTCTCGCAAATATATGTGCATAGTTAGTGTTCACGCCTTTTACTGGTTATTACTACTCCGACTGTAACGAGCATTATGCAAAGTCTGTCGTTGAATGGTGAGAGATTATAAGAGACTATGTTAGTCTACAATGCGCTGCTGTGTGCGTTATTTCAAGACTTGGCCATTGAAATTTCCTTGCCTGAGAAGGCTGCATGTGCTGCACTGGTGCGTGCTAGCTAGCTATGCCTATGGCTCCAAATGGTGTGACTTTAAACGCCCGAAGGTCAAAGAGGAGGCCCGCGTCTCTTTCTTCCTGTAAGACAGGCATCCATCCCCTATATGACCCTTTTCTCTGATTGTCTTTGCCGACCGGTGCGAAACGACACAAGACCTGTCCAAAGAAAGCAGCACTGTATATATATATAGAGAGAGAGAGAGAGTGAGAGAGGCAAAAAGAGAGCTCGCTTTTATTGCGAGTCGTCTTATTCGATCGGCGATCCCAGCCGAAGAGCGTTAATGACGCTTCGAACGTCGGGTCGATGGGTGATTGCGTCGCTGTTGCGGTTAATCACCTCTGATTAACTCGTGTAGCCACTCATTCTATGGGCGCAGTTTTATTCCATCGTCACAGATCTCTCCATTTGTGTAATGGTTATCTCTAACGAGGGCGATAACGACATCGCAAATGTTGTGCCCACGACCCGTTGGCTCATAAAGCGGCCGTTTGCCAAAGCCGCCTGGGATTATTGCTCTATGAGCTTCTCTCTTGTTACTAACTTGAAGTGGCTGCTACGAGAGAGCAAGGGCTGACACTGTTATAAAGCGGCTGCGCTAGGCAGCATTTTTGTCTTCTTTCTTCTGTTTTCCTTTTCATCGAATCGAGGGCATTCGTATAAAGCAATCCACTCTTGGAATCGCCTTTATCTTCCCCACACTGTTTGTACGGTCAGCGATCTCTGCGGGCTTGGAGAGAATTTGCGTACAACACGTTTTTAAAAGTACTCTAAAATGAATCGCGAACCCCTGTTATAAGTTATGCGTTCCTCTCAAATACCAAATGTCTCCTTCCAGTGCGTAATACTTTTAGTAATCGATTTTCGATGATTGCCTCGCGAAGCAAGGAAGGGTCATCCATTCAAGCAACATTAGGGCAAAGCCAGCAAGGGAGTACGGCGACAAACTCGACTGCGACAAAACCGAACGCGGCTCATGGTGTATATGCAGGCGACTAATGTATTATGTATCAAAATTGAGTTTGCTTTACCTTCCTATATTCGAGAATGTGCGCATGAAAGGCGTTTGTACCTATACGTTAGACGACCCGAAGGACTTAAAATTAGTCTTCAGCGGTCAGCTGCGGTATGTCCGAGTGGCCTAAGCGGGTGTTCCTCATGGACGGTCTGGGAAGCTATGTGTAAGAGTCATGCTGCCAGCTGTGCTGCATAGGACTTTTCCTGGGCTTTCCCCTTGTGATTAAAGGCGTGCGTCGGCACAGTTCCCTGTAAAGTCGGCCCAGTCCGACCGAGCAACATGCCGCCAGACTAGGCAGGCAGGCCGCTCGATGCATAACAATACATCACGCCACGCTACGCCACCTCAAGTGCTGTCTTCCGTCGATGTCTGACATCACCGCAGTATAACAAACTGCAAACGTCAGCGCGGTAAATGTACGAGCACACCGCTGATGTGAAACCTGGGATCTTTGCGTTCACCATGAGCCCAGCAGCACCTGAAACGCCTTCATGGTCCGTACCTTTGCGAAAAACGTCACTCTCCATCCCTGGTCTGAGTACACTTGTAAACAAGTCCCATAACGTGGATATCGACTGTCACACCACACGTCATCAACATCAGCAGAGTTCTAGCCGTCTTGCTCTTTTTGAAGTCCCAAGGGATACCGCGGTCGTGGATAATATACACAGAGTTGAAAGCTGCCTTCGCTAGTATCGAACTTCGTGGCCCCCTTGCCCCATTTATAGTGGACATCCTACTCGAAACTGAGAAACTAGGAAGCGATGGCTACTCCATAGATCTGCAGTGGATTCCAGCACTGTGCTTGTGGTATGCGTATGTGTGTATGCGTGCTTCATTCCTCACAATCATCTTCCAGAAGCAATGGGGTAGTGTGCCACTGGCAAAGTGGCGAATAGCCCTAGTCCAGCACACTGTGGCATTCAAGCAAATGAAGAAGTTGATAGAGTTGTGGCAGCGGCCCGTCAGAGTTTGGCATCGGTGCCCATTACTTTGACCAAACGAAACCGTTGAGCATTCCTGTCCATGGCCACTCAACCACTGACCCAACAACTATGGCAGAGGGACATCAACACCAAGACCCTCCAGTCCACCCATCCATGTCATTCTGCGTCCCTACTAGTTCACCACGCGGCTTCTCTGCTCTCTTCCACGGGCTTCTTCTAAATATAAACTTCACCCCACAGTTTGAGCACATGCTGCGGTTAACGGACCAACTGCTGTGTAGCTGCGGATATCGAACACATCCCACTCGACTGCCATGCTATATACCAGCCGCAAAGTGAAATCTTCGAAATGAAACTTTATAACATCAGTGGTGCACCACTCAGCCTCGCAGCTATTCTCGAACATAGCCAGGACCCACAGGAATCACATCGGCGTACAGTGATGTGCCCGAAGTTTCTGACAAGTACGGGAGGAATTAATAGCCTGTAGGCTGCGCGTGCCCGATGTGTCATATTCATTAGGCACTTTCAACTCTGCCGGTGACAGCCGGTTATCTGTGAGCGTGTCTGTGTGTGCCATAATCACCCCTCATCATACACCCCTGTGGTATGAGACAGTGTGCGTCGCCTATGTAGTGGCGAATCACCTCACTTCATCGTCACCACGTCATGTTGTTGTTATTTGGTACTGGTCACAGGCTGACGACATTCGACACGAACCATCAGGATATTGCTTTTCCCGTGTACAGGTGCGCCTGTCGAAAATGTGTGCCGGCAGCAACGGCGGAAGGTGTCGAATGCGATGTCTACCACGCTGTTCGGAGCGACACCACCAAGTGGATGCCTAACCAATAATCAATACATTTTGATTATGTAGTTTGCTTGAGCGGAGAAATGCTACATGCGTCGTTCTGTTCAGTCAGAGAGAGCTGATCAGAAACAGCGGAAGTGAGCCGAGCTATTTCATCGTGCTCTTCGTGCGAATTCATTACAGCGTCAGACGCTACAACTGCCGCTAAGCGTAAGAACTTTTGCCAGAACAGAGATGGAGACGAATACGATTAAAAATTTCGAATTATCCAGAGCGTTTGTAGAAATGGATTTTCCTTCGTTCCTTTTAAACACTATCTGCATGGCAAAGGGTACTAAAAGATATATACATATATATATCTGTGTCATTCTTAAAATACATGTGCACTAGACAGTCATCAGTATAGGTGGTGTTGGTAAATTGTAAGGTACTCGAGATGAATTAGCTGGTGAAATCATATGTGCCCACAGAGCTCTTCACTGCTGTTTCGCTTTTGCTTTCAGCTTGTCTCGCTCTTGAATAGGTCCAAGACATATTGGGGAAAGCTAATTGTAAAATTGCAGTACGCAGAGCACTCCAGGGAGCCAAAGATAACCTCCCCATTTGTGAAAGGCCTCAAACTGATGAACATACACAACTATTTGCGTTCATTTTCATCGGTACCCAAGAAAATTTACGCGCGTCAGGACTTCACTTCTTGTGTTTTAGAGAGCACAAGGTATTTTAGAACGTACAACGAAACGCAACTACGTATATTGAACACAATTCTTCGAAAGAAGAAGAAAGATGACACTTATCACAAATTTTAGCACGTTTATCCACACTATGTAGATAACTGAAAGAGAGTAATGACGTAATTCGTACGTGTAATGTATTGTGAGCATCATTTCTCCCACAGCAGATATCTACGGAGAAAGTTCGGTGTAATCTGGAGGGAGGGAGCTTTGGTATTGAACGGATAGCTTGAGGCTCAATGCGAAGGCGAAATGGTATGTTTGCTTTCTCCATGAAATATATTCCTTCATTTGATTACGCTGTCGGAGTTCACTTCGTACTGAACGCATGAACATTTGAATATGGATCCTGTGCCCCTGAAATGTGCAAAAAAAGGATAAAGATGTGACGAAACATGTGTGTCCTGGCTGATATGCATTTTTCATTCACGTGTATAGAATATATGCACTTTTTCCTTGCGGTAGGAACCACTCTTTTTTTATTTATTTAAGGATTTCATAAGCTTTAAGGTAAGCATCAAATTTCTCTATACCAATATTCATAGCTTTCGCGACTGTGTAGAGCACAGGACGATCTGAACGCAGGGAACAGCACTGTTCTGTGTATATCTTCTTGTTGGTGAAAGGGAGGAAGCTAAGATTCTCGCTCTTTGAAGACAAGCGGAGTAGGCAATGGATATCTAAAGTATGTAATAAATGTGAGAACCGCAGCAGTATAGGTAAAGCGTCTTTTTATTTTCCCATAAAAAGAACAGAAGGGCGAGGAGGATGAAGGAAAACGTTCGTTGTGAAACCCACTGCAAATGGCAGATCACTTTCTCAAAGGTGCTATTCGAGTGACTTTGTAATAAGCGCATGGAAAGAATGTGTAGTGATTACACCCACCCCGATGTCCCACAACTGCGCCTGTTCGGACGCAGTTAATCAAAGCACTCAGGAAAGGGCATGGTCACGCATTGTCTAGAAATGCCACCTGATTGCAGATGTTTCTGCAAACGGCCTCACGAGAAATGAAGCGGCACGCAATTGGCTCTCAGCATTCGTTGACCTTTAAAATCGGTTGGCTTTCGTAAATGTATGACAAATGTAGCCATAATTACGCGACGCCTCCACTAAACTCGGCGCAGTTTTGTCCCATCACGCTTGCCGGTGCCTACGTCATCTTGTGAACTCTTGAGCCGCATCACCATTGGGTGAGTTTTTCTCCGCGGATGATTTATAGCCGTTACTTTCACATAGATTAAACTAGGCTAATTTATGCTGCCACCCACTGTGGTTGCGAGCAGCAAAAAGTAACACCGTGAGTGGTCAAACCTGGCTAGGCTGTGATCAGGGGTATTTTTTTTTCTTTTTTTCACGGTTAAAGGTATATACCGGCACGAAGTCGGCCCAGGATTCAACATTCGTGAGCATAATGCAGCGACGTTTACTGGCAGTTCAGTTCAGTTCTTGAATTCTGTCATCGTCAGGTACAGCGGACAATTTCTTGATTAATATGGAGTTATTTACTCTTACCACTACGATGGGCAAAACACTGGAAAACACTTATTCAGCAGATCAGAGTATCTTACAACATCGGATAAAAGTAATTTTTATGCAGTTTCCGTTGGATGCCTGCTTTGAGGGCTAAACTATTCTTGTAGTTTAATGTTTGATTTCTGATTATTGGTTTCTTAACGTATAGACTGGGATATCGACAAATTTTGCATCATATTTTGTAAAGTTCGTTGCTATGTGAGTATATGCTAGAAGACGATAGCGGCCACCGCGTTAACATCTCACGAAAAAGAGGGCGATATAAAACCCCGTGGACGTGCACGAAGGTCCACGACAGTCTCAAGTCCCACAGTTTGTGGCTGGTATAACAGTCACGGGAGTTGTACCTGGTGTCGCGTAGGCGACGAACACTGGCTGCGCATGTGGGAGGATGCATTCCGGAATTGACGTTCCTGCGGCCAACTGCACGACGTCCCAAGTACGTTGGAGACCGAACATTTTGGTTGACCTGTCCGAGCAACTTCTGCCGTGTTTTAAGCGAGGACACAACAAAAGTGTAGTGACAGTTGCAGTGCGGTAAATGTATCGGATATTGATTTGATGAAGTGGTATACGTGTATAAACCATTTACTTCCTCAGGGTTTGAAGTCGGTTAGGGAGGTAAGCAGTTTGAATAGCTGCAGTGGCACATCTTTGCGTATAGGAAAAGAGGTTGAAGAAGAAGAAGAAGAATTTGTTGTAGAGGAAGCGGGTGCGGTCTGCCTGCCTGCTTGGCGGCATGGTGCACCCACAGGGTAGGACTGCGGATAATTTAGACCATCTAGGGATCTTTTGACGTGCGCCGGAAATCTCCGACACACGGTGCCAGTAACAATGTTTACCTCCCCCACATTGCTACCGTCCTCGAACGGGATCGAACCCGCGATCTTGATCGCAGAAGCCAGGCACGTTACCTCTGCGCTGCCGAGGGCGGCAAAAGAGGTTGAAATGGGCAGAAAAAATTCAGCCCCAGAAAATGGGACGCCTGTATCACAGTTGTGGCAACGTCGGGACGTAGTAGGAGAAGGAACCATAAATGGGAATGCAGTTGGATGGAGGGCCGAAGAAACGTGGACAGAGTACAAGATTTAGAAATTGCTCATCACCTAATCTGATGTAATTGCTACACGACTTCCACATAATGTAGTCGGCACTGGAAGAAGAGTTTCCGTTGCTTGTCATTTGTGCAGCAGATTTGAATCTATATATAC
>JARGYV010089939.1:0-15437 GCA_029532675.1 Ornithodoros moubata
ACAATGTACTGAAAGTCGGGTGCAATAGGAGTGGTCGTCAGTTGTCTTATCTTTTTGTCGCTGTCTTTCTGACGTGCCGCGAACTTCAAAAGCAACCTTGATACATCCGTCCACCCCTATTTCAGTACATTGTGCCGCTTGGGCTGTTACCATGTCAATCGCAGGGGCCAACCGTATCTTCTTTCCGTTTATACAGAACGATTCGGTGCATGCATGGTGCAAAATCAGGTGCTTCGCTGCCAAGCACGTGAAGTTCGGGCCACATTTCTGGTCGGATGCTGATGTAGGCAGGCATGGAAGGTATGGAGGGATGTGAAAACAACAAACAGAAATAAATGTCTGCTTTGCACAAAATCTTCTTTTCACCGACTTGTTCAGCCATCTGCCCCTGACAGCGTCTTACCCATATCTTTCATCGTAATTTTGACAAACTGCCTCACATAAATGATGTCAAAACACCACCAAACTTTGCTTCAGCATACTTGGCAGAAACAAAGTAAACACTTGTTTCCTATTAAGATCCCCTCTGAAAGGTTTCAAAGAAACCGAGAGCTGTACCCTAGATCTGGAACATCCCAATGTGTACAGTACCCACGAGACCGACTTCCCACGTAAGATGCGGCGAGCAGCATGGCGGATGACATGTCAAATGACGTCATTTTCAAAGTGGTTATGACGCTCAGCAATGTCGCCGCGCCGTAAGTAAGAAAAATCCTCCAAAAGAAAACGAGAATGTTGTTACATAGCATAGGCATAAAAAAAAAAATTCCATTCCTGGTGGAGTTACGAGTTGCATAAACTACGCTCACCAGGGGGTGACGGGCGGTATCTCAACCCACACAGAAAGTTCAATTCTCCAACTTGGATCAGCAGCGGGCGCAAGCCCACGTCTATTTCCTATGCTTTATACTGGTTTCCCTCCAAGTGCAACAGGAAATGGACTCGCAAGCATTTATTTCGGTTCAAAGTTTGAGGAACAAAGTTATTGCGGGAGCAGGAACGATGATGATGACCTTACGGAATCACCAACGGGAGTGGCAATATCCACGCCCCGCTAGATTCAATTCACTCGAGCAGAATTTCCTTTACGTGCCCTCATAAAAAATCGCTGCGAGGGCATCGAGGAGTTATTGTAAACTACGATCTTTCCACCTCTCATAAATAAGCAGCATCTCCAGCAGCCGGCCTATATTGCTATCTGCCAGAGGAACACGCACCTGCCAAAGGATGAGCCTCATAAGACTAGAAATTGTCGGTGCGCCACTTGAGACTCCGCACTACATCACCGGGCTAAAGAAAGAGGGAAAAGCATCTCATCCGTCACCAGAAGTAGCTTTTATGTCAGTTACTAATACGTCGATCCGCAAACTTCTCCCCTTTATATATTTATTTATTTTTTATTCACTATAGTGCAGAAGAATTTTGCCCAAGTGAAGTGCGTACTATAATTACCTACGCCACTGCGCCATAGAACTTGCCACATACGTTGATATTCGCTGTAAAACTTGGTGCAATGTTAATCGTGATCTATATTTCATATTATTTTCATCCACTTCAGTTATGACTTGTTCATCTATAATATGGAGCATTGTTCTCCTCATGTAAAAAAGTAATCATTGAGGTAAAATAAATGAAATTAATCAAACAAGCATATACTAATTAGCATCAATGAAGCGTTGACTATACATTGTGTCCTTATATGTCCATCTGAATACACGGGAAAGATGGGAAGGCCCTGTGCCCCCATCTTGATCCACGCGCACACAAGAAGCCCCTATATATCAAAGTCAATTCATGCCCAGCAGCCGAAGTGGTGAGGGCGAGATCAAGAGCATAAACACGTATTGCTTGATGACAAGTCCGTGAAATGAATTTCAAAAAGAACAATTGACAGGCATAAGAAGTAAAACTACCCCATCTAAAACCCAAACCGTCTCAATTCAGCAGACACCTCCTTACTCCAGTTCTTTTCTGAGCGCCACGCAAATCACGCCAGCCCTAATAGACAGAGGAGCGATCCCTTATGGGGCGCAGCATAAAAAAGCAGGCCTCTCGCATCATGCAGCAACGGCCTCCGAGGGGGCGCGCTAAATCCGACAGCCTATATATCGGCTCTTTCAGCAGCCCGGCATTAGAGCTGCACGCGCGTGATTAATTCGTCAAATTAATCAACTTGCGTCTATTGATCGACGCCTGGCAAAAAGGGATGCGGAAGAAGTGCGAAGGAAAACGGAAAAGAGCCTCCTTCCTCCCTGACGGAGAAGACGATGTGTTTGTATACGCGGCAGTTGCAGCTTGTCGTGACAGGCGCCCGGGGCCACTTTGGGACATTTCTTCCACCTTTTTCTTCCACCTGTTTACTGGTCGCTGGGGAGAGTTCTGTCACCCGCCCACGTTTAAAATAGGCCCTACCTATTGGCTGCGAGGAAAGAGTCCACGTGTCAAGGTTCCGGAGACGTTTGAACGCGATGTAGTTTGACGTTTTTCGGTATCTCGACGATTGAAAGGCTCGAAACACGAACGCCCCCGGTATGTATGAGAGCATTCGGAGGGACAGTTGGATAACAAAGTGGATGAGCGAGCAACTTACCGGTACTAGCGAGTCTAATCAGACCTTGCGTTACGGTATCATTTGGGATGGTTGCCTCTTACCTGCAATAAAGAAAACAATTCGTGTGTGAGCACATGGACAAAACAGCTTTAGAAATCACGCAATGCAGCTGAGTGAATAGCTATGCGCATGGCGGCAGAAGCTCCCCAACAGGAGAACAGGGCTTTTAAAAGCCCTATATAGATGCTTGTCTTTAATTCCGTTAAATTTATCCCCTAATTTACGCATCATCTCCCAACGTTCCATTGCCAGAAGGCACATTCACCGTTCTCTGCGCAAGGTTTTCACTGGCAGCGCCATTGATGGTCCACGTCGAATTCGGTTCCATCAAACACTGGTAGAAGATAAACATTATTCTGAAATCTCATTGCCGACAGTAAGTCAACAGATGCCCCCTCGTACAACTGGAAATAGCACGAACGGCTAGCAGAATCCAATATCAAAAAGGGACAACAGAGAAGAAATGGCTGGACGCGTTTGAAATCAACAGCGCACTGAGCAAAAGTTCCCGTGGACGCGGTCTTATGAATTCTGGCATTTACAGGGAGCTCCAGTATACCCAGTCATTTCCAAGAATCAGAAAAAAAGCAAAAAGGTGGGGAAACAAACCGAACGAAATAGTAATAACGAGAGAAAGATGCCCGGAGCAAATTCCCACTTTTTTCCAATATCCAAGACTTCATAGGAAAGGACGCTATTCTGCGACAGGAGGAGGGACTCCAATTCTCTGGTCGCGCGTATAGCACGGCTCGATAGGGAATGAAGCCAAACAACTATCACTGACAAGGGGTTGATTAATGCAAATATTTGATAACCAACAGATCAGGTATGCATGGTCTTCTAGTAACGTTAATTGAAAAATTTCAAAGAATCCCCTTATAGCCAAGAACGTTTTCTTAAAAGTCACCCGACACAGCGCAAAGATCTGACGTTATATTTATATCTGGAGCAGAGTGGCATAACCAACACTTGGAAAACGTGGCTTGGGAGGGCTAGGTTGAGGGCCAGGGTCAGAATCTACACTTTCCGGGATGTCGCCCTAGCGTATGACCGACTGGTATAAGGAGGCAAAACGCGGTGTTGAACATATTCTGTGGTTTCCACCTCTTCCGCAGAGACACGCATAACCCAACTCATCTTCCTTCTTTGGTGATCTGACGGGTTGTCGAGGGCTTGTTCTTCCTCGGCCATCAGAGCAGACCTTCAGCTCCCGACTCAAATACAGTTTTCAGTTCACGATCCCGATTAAGACAAATAAAATCGATTACCCCAAACAAGAGAGAACGAAGGAAATAGTTAGCCCTCTCCCGAAGCTCTGGAGCAAAGCGACGCCTTTATTCCTGACGAAGAAGGAGAATGCGCGCTCACGAGCTGTCCTTCCCAATTTCGCCCTGATTTTTACAAAGTACAAACGTAGCGACGGTGACGCTGCGACGACGAACAAAAGTGATTGCTGCGCCCAAAGTAATCGCAAACGGGGCTCTTTTCTTTTTTCTTGCTCCGAAAAGAGCTAAGTGGGGGCGTGGTGCCATCTGATGATGATTTCTTGGGACTTGCCCCTCTTGGCTCCCTTACAGGGCTTGGCTCCTATAGAACTCGCCGATGGCAATCGTCGCTACGCTCGACAGATGGATGACGCCTGAGTACATGCTACTTCGCCCTGACCGTATATAGTGCGGAGGAATTCGTAGAGTGTGAACGTGAATTTGAGCGTCAGGAGGACACTTGGCGAGCTCGAATGGGGAATGATAACGTATATGTCACTACGGTTCTTTCGCTCAAAGAATTTGATATTCGATAATCATATTTCTTTTTTCCATCTCTAGTTTTCTCTTATGGTCCTCTTTCCCCACCTCTATATGCGACCTGAAGTGGTCAGTCCTGGTAGTCGGGTCTCCCATTTCTATTTTTATTATTCTTCATCGACTCAACCATAATGCTGCAAGCGCACTGCCTACTCTCTGCACGGAACGTCTCATCATATCGTTCGATGTCTTCCGCTTAGGAGAAAGCACACCTACCTTAACTCATCCGAACACAGTTCTATCAGCTGCCAATGTGGCTCGCGTATACTCTAAGGAAATTTTGTGATTGGTAGAGAACAGTGGGCGCCCGTCTTTTTGTGTCACTCATGCAGTTATGCCCAGTGACACAAAAAGGCGTAGGTCCACCGTTATCCACGTATTCTGCGTGTCATGTTTTGTATTTGGATGTGGTGCGGCGCCATGCATTGTGTCCGCTTCATAGAGTGAAGCATCTGGAATTTAACGCCGCAAACTTCGTTCCAGTTAGTTACGTAGATTTGTGGAAAAACCGAACTGAAAGTTGTATTCAACAATGTGTCTACCGTAACTTCAACCTTGCATTGACTACCACATGTGACGGCAAAATAGCGTTGCATGTACACAACATTGGAAGCCACTTACAAGCAAATACTGCGTAGCCCACACCTATGCAGCGTTGGCGGCATGGACGGCAGGGTCACTAAAGCAAAGCGTGATGAAATGGGCAGGATCCTGTGCTTTTCTATTTTTGTGTTTTTGAACTAGAACTTCTAGATATAAGTACTTCGCTTAAGAGGCCAGAAAAAGCTGGTGACTAAGCAACAGATCACAACAAAAAAAGTTTGGGGATGTGTTCCTCCACGTTGCCTTATGAACTGAGGCTTGTTCACCAGCAGATGCTGCACCGCGCGATTCCGCAGCAATTTATTTGCAATAATGTAATATATATAATATTTAGAGTTCTTTACCACACGTGTACCTTGTTGCATACAGCTCATGAGCACCGGATTATTCTTTAGTAAGGTCCACTTGTATTGCCTGTCTGCCACTTGATAGTGCCTTTGACAACAGCAGTCTTTGTTCAGAAGCCGTGAAATACATGTATGATAAGAGCAAAGGCGTTCTGGCAATTAACGATTGTGTGTTTTCGTAAAACGGTAATTACGTAAGTGGTAAATTCCGTAATACAACAATTCTTTCCTTTATAAGCGTTAATGAGAAAAGGCACATACAGCGCATCAAACGAGCCAAAAAATCTATGCTCTCCATATGCGGAGGAAAACTGCCAAATGAATGGGTAAATCATGTGAATATATGGACCATGCAAGGTCCTACACCAATCAAAACCGACAGAAGATATCTTGAAAGATGCTGAACAACTTTTCGTCATTGACTACCCTGCGCCATGAACGTACCCCCTTCCTCTATTTCAGGCCTGCGCTCCAAAATGGCATCGAAGTTGCAGCCCAACTTGTACTGGGGCCTAGCGCAATCCAATAGGAAAGCCACCGACTCAGCACAGAGAAGTCCTGCCGGCAACACAAAAGCGAAGAAGAAAGTGGCCGGTGAATTTATGACGTTAATGGGTAGGTCTTGCTGTTGCTGACACGGCGGAATAGATGCAGGCGCATGATTAATGCGTAAGGTGCCTCCTCTAATCCGCTCCTTCCATCTTGCTCCTCATCATGGTTCCTTGCCCCACTCCCCCGTATATATCTTCCGCTCGGAAGAATATGACCATTGGCGTAATGAGAGAGCGGGACGTCAAGCAAAAACACACCGAAGACGGCAAGAATACGTTGTTTCCAAGGAAACAGATGAATCCGTCCTTCCTTCCAATATGGAATACGTGCACATCAATGAGCGAGTAGTCTCATTACGGCCACCGGCCAACGGGAGACGAAGAGAGAAGGAGAGCATGACTCCTCACTCGTCGTACAGCTTTGGATGCATGGCTCGTTATGGGGAAAAAGAAAAGAGAATCAAAGGGTTGAGTCTTTCCCCTCGTCCCGCATGTTCCTTGTATACAACATCTTGTTAGTGGCGCCATCTGGAAGTGATTCTGGCCGTCGCTGTATAGACGCTAGTGGGGGAAAAGCGACTCTTAAAGGATAGTAGCGGTCCTCCTGACTAGGGATTTTTAGAATAACGCAGCAAAGCTGGTAGAAAACACACAACACAGCGTAGGCCTCCATTGCGCATGCTCGAAATAAAGGCCAAAAACTAGATCGAATGCAACGTCATGTATACTGTGGAAGGCGAGTAGGTAAAGCGTTGCTGCAACATGTATTAACGACAGGGGTTATTTTTATTCAAACGATAGTGTGGGAGACGGGATATACAACTGTGATCCGCATGCGCGCGCGGCTCATTAAATAAGTTTGCATTCCTGTTGCTTATTTCTCGCGTACGGCATTCGGAGACAACAAATTCTCCGGATTCAGCGAACCCTTTATAAAAGTCACAAGTCAATATCAATTTACTAAAAATATACGCAGATAAATAAATGTTAATAAACGTATTTGAGATCTCCTGCCAATGTCAAGACAAGCGGTGCCTGTGAAACGAGAAAAGGATACGAAAAAGAAGAAGAGAAAAATGTCGCTACTTGTCCACCAACAAAACCAATTTTGCTCTACAGTCAAGGACCTACTTAGGTTATTCGCATCACATTATACGGATTCAGCAACCATGTAAGTTAATTTGTCAGCTGGATATCTTTGTCTATGAGGAACATTACGGTACGTCATTAAGGCCTGTTGCAGAAGAAGCTGCAGCTCCCCAACCCTAAACAGAGAAAGAAAGAAACAATGCAGCGGGCGATACCACAATAATCTCCAAAGAGGTATTTATTATATTTGATGTTTAGTTCACGCTTCTCTCCTCGTGGCAGTTGTCAGTCCGAACGGAAACAGATATCTCGCAACGCCACACACCCCTATATTTGTGCGGCACACGGCTGCGCGTCGTGTATTTTCTAAGGTAATCTATCAGTTCGATTGCCACCGTGGTAGGTTTTGCTACAGGCTGGAGCTTATCCATGCGGAGGTGCTAATAGGCCCCGAGTTCCTCATCAGAACGGCGGTGCCTATTAATTCTGCCAGCGTAGGCGGCCATCCCATCATTAGAGGTGTCGTTACGCCCTAACAAGAGCTTGTGCTTTGCTCACTTATTAAAGCAAGCTGCGTAGAAATGACGTCAAGTGATCGCTCTCATCACCACATTAGGCGAAGAGAGAGAGAAANCCGCTGAGCGTAATCAGGCCCCACCAGCCAAATGTGGCTGCCGGAGCGCGTCATAACACTCGGATGACCAGCGAACCTCTCCGAGATTACATTAGCCGACAGTACGACGCCCATCCCTTTCTTCTCACAATCCCTGCCACGTTGCAGCTCACGTCCATCCGCCGCAAGCGCGCGCATACAGGCACATATCCGGAAAGCGAGAAAAGGAGCGACGGAATGCGCAATGATGACTGGGACTTCGTTCGAGGCACCTCGTCTGCGGTGCACTTCTCGTTATTATAACGCAAGAAGTCAGCGCGAGGTCATGGCTAGAGCAATTAAAATTAAACGAAATGGTGACACGGGGAGGTTTAGGTGTCTCTGGCTTCTATGCAACCACATGGAGGGCACAGAAATCACCTCTGTGGTAACTGCCTCTATATCGTTCCCACAAAAGTATTTGTGACCACATCACTCTGGACCTGAGTGGTTTCGAACACTTGTACCGTGACAATGTCAGTAGCAGTATTCTCTACGTGATTATATGCCCTGATATATTCCAGAAAGGCAACAAATAAATGAAAACGGAAAGGAAATCCATATATGAGGACACGATGACAGGATATCGACAGAAAAAGAAAGAAACGCGGCAGACGCAAGAATTTCACCGTCCAATATGTACCACACAGACTTTTGCTTCGGTCACTGATCAAAAGAAGCAAGCTGCTCGCGTAGGAAAAAGAATAAAGAAACTAAAACGAAAGAAGTGCCCGGTAGGAAATACATGCCTGGCTATCACTGTCCGCATATAAAGCCACCCTAAGGAGAAACGCAGGAGGAAAATAGAATATCGGCGAAATACATCCAAGTATACATCACGTGTAGGTCGGAATGGAAGTAATAGTAAAGAATTACGCAGCAAAAACCCACGGATATATAAAAGTGAGGGAGGATGGACTCGAGATAGCACCCATCTCGACCCCTCTCCATAAATTCGTTAAATAAAAAAATAAAAAAGGGAACAGAAAAGTTCGATATCAGCGACTCTGTCAGAAAGGGCAACCAAAGCGAAGGGGGAGGGGGAATCGACAGAGTTCAATATATTACTCCTCGCAATTTTATCTCTTTCTTTTTCTTTCATCTTCTCCCCGAGTGGACGGTGTCCATTTCCAATTCGAATTTCTACGTCCAGCAGTCCTTCCTGCCGCTACTTGTCTATTTCTAGCTTTTTGGATGACGCTCGTCCGCTTTTACCTCGAAGGCTAAAATGTTGGAGAGGGGGGAGGTGCAATGATAGACAGAGCGGAAACGGCAGAAGAAGAAAGAAGCCCGTTATGAGGCCCATCTGCCGGACGGCGGCCAGAGCCACAGTTCGCTTCAATGAGCGCATTACAGTGGCGGCTACCTCCCCCCGCCTTGATTCGACCCCCCTCCTGCACACCGTGTGTCCCTAGGTGGCGCGTCCGCGCTTCTGCCATTGCTACATGTTTCTGTACGGGCTACTTCTTTCTACTTGAAATTATCGACACGGATCCATGGATCGCATTAATTCCTCGGCCTTCCAATATAACGACACCTGAGGTGAGGTGGTCCACGCGCTGCGGGGGAGAGACATTCGTTTTTCGGGGTGTATTCGGAGTTCTACGCCAGCGGTATATATCATAAAAGGCAATATCTGTCCATGGCACGTCACAGTCATTTTATTCGTTGCGCGTGTTTTCTTCACGCATATACTGAGCCCTAGAAAGAGGAGAGCGGCATATTTGCTCCCATTGCGAGTACAGGCTTCATGTGGGTTAGGTTCAAAATGGTCTCTGGTTTTACTTAAACCACTACAAGCATACAAGCAATACAAGCATTTATGCTGCAGTCTCATATAGAGCTTGTATGCCTTAACAAATGATATATGGGAGAAATTAGCACACAAGCACTATACTGCGACCCCTGCAGACCGTCCAGAGAGGCTGCAGGCGTAGGCCGTCTAGACACGTTTGCATCACAGCTAATACTAATAAGCGAATGAATACAATAATAACCACTGCGTTCTTGTTGTTGTTGTTGCGGCTGTTGTTTCTTATAAGCCCTTTAATTTACACAGGATGGTCTATCGCTGGCACCCAGGTCTGTAGCTAATGCCTAAATGCTGAAAGGTACCTTGAATGCCTTCCCTGTCTGTCGAGTCTCCATCCCTTTGCCCCTCTACTTTCAGTCTACTTTGCATCTTGCACATTATGTTCAGATGTTTCGCCCGCAAAATGTCTCTACTCAGCTACCTCCTAAGCAGCATGAAATGACGCAGGTATCCAAACTGCCCGCTGGCACTGCATGAACTGCAGGCGAAGCTGCTGTTGCCGCTGTGGTACACTTCTATAGCGACGTTCGAAGCAGTGCTAACGAGAACCCTGTCGGGCCCTGCAATGTACAGCACGGCGTGAAACCGAGGAAGTTGTGGACACGGTGGGTATCGCGAAGAAGTCCAGAGTAGCATCATACGCACGCGTCCGGTGGGCGGACTCTGGTCAAGGCCCCCATATTTCAGCGTGAATAATCGCCCAGTGTGGAGGAAGTCTCCTTTGGTTTCCTTGGCCCACCCACCCACAGCATGCATTGTCTAGGCAGCAATCACTGAGCAAGCACACAAAGGGTCCCCGTCAAGGATGACCAATGGCAAATCTGACCCATGGCATTCTGTTTCTGACATCTGCTAGAAATAAATGCCTCCAGGCAACATTGTTTTCAATGAGAAAATGGCGTCGATGCCGAGGAACTTTTGCTTTCCGAAACATATAACGGCATTAACAACGGCTTAAGCCAAACGACCATGTTGAACAGTTCTGGACACGACATCCAAATAAGATAAATCTTTCCGCTCATAGTTAGGCTTCATTTAGCAAAGGGGCAGAAAAGTGCTTTACCGGCCAGCGTCATACGCAGAACGTACAACGGTGAACGGAGGTATGTCATGAAGTCCCTCATGCGGGACGGGGAAAAAAGAAAACACATGGGTTCTATTAGTTGTATTTGTGAAGGAGATATCGAAAGCGCTCTGTACCACTTCATAATGGTAACAGCCCGTTTCTAATTCTGCTATACCCATTCTAAGCCGTGGCCAAACGCCGTCTTGGCTAATGGCCAGAGAGGAAAAGGCAGAAGAAGAAGGAGTTGACATAAGAAGCCAAGTTTACTTTTTCTTCCTCTTCTTCTTTTGATTTTCATTCAAAATTCCGCAGCCCTTCGTCCCATGTTTCTTCTTCTGCCATCATGCTTCGCCCTCGTGGCGAAGTAAACCGGATGTGATACAGCAAGAGCAGAGCAGAGAAGTGATGCACTCCGCATTGCGTATAAAACAACACCACAGAAACTAAGTAAATGCCCATGCAAAATACCACCTCTTGTGGCGTATTCCACACATATCAGGGACGAATCACGTGCGCATGCGTGCTCCCCAAGGCGCGTTTGGCGTGCGCTCACACACACGCAGACAGACAATGAAGAAGAAAGCGAACGGTTCCTTCGTGCGCCAGGAGGGCGGCCTCCGGGGTTTGAACCAACTTTTCTTCGTGCCGTACGTGACCCGAATTCCGCGCCAATTTTGCCGTCCAGCCCTAATCAATTTTTTATTCTCCTCCTCATTTCAATGCAGCTTTCCTCCCTGGCATTGGCCACTGCAACGTCTCCCCCTCCGATATCTACCCTCATATTTCACTCGCCCTCTAACCTAAATCCACAACATCATTTTAGGCAGTTATTCGACTAGATTTTCTTATTCCACGTATGTAGAGGGCGTCTGTCTATATATGAAGCGTCAGAGAGAGAGAGAGGAGAAAAAAATAGGGTTCTTTATTTTCGGATATTACGCTTATTTTTCCCGCGAAAAGTGATATCTAAATATCTTCCAGCGGGATTTTTCTTGCCGGTGCTAGCGCAGAATACCGAACAGCTTGAAGGAGGGTGAGGAACAGAGAAAGGAGAACAGATTTCTCGGGAAAATGGCTGCCAGGTCCCCCATAGAATTCCTACGGTTTCTGTTGAAGTTTGATGGTTTTGACAAGACAATTACGATCGTGTTCGAGGCGTGAGCCTTCTGTCTTGGAGAGAACGCGAGTTGGTTTTAGAAAAGAAAACGGTGGCTACACGGGAGCGACGTCGTACTGCTGTGTAGCTCTACGCAGTCTGTAGAGGAGTCTTCTGCATGAGAAGAGGCATTTCTGGCAGTCGGTGAACTGTTAAACTATGATTCTTTCCCCAGGCCTTCATAATTTTTAAAAGTTCTATTAACATTCATGAAGCTCATAAAACGTATTTTATTTTCTAGTCCGTCTTGCACAACCATGCTATCAGTTATCGTTATATTTCTATCGTCCATGTTGCTTTGATTTCAGATATAGTATATAGTATATACTACACGTTTAATTTGTGCATATGCTATCATACATACATACTTCGCGTTGCGTTGATTTGTCTAATACGGGCAATAAAATATTCGATACAGCTGGGAATATTGCGTTACATGTCAACTAGGGTGTGGATTGGTAGTAAGCAAGGCTTTCTTTTGTTGTGAGTTTTTCTTCGCGAGTGTGTGTGTGCTTGTGCGTGTGTGTGTGTGTCTTAAAATGAACATATTTCTTAAAACATGAACACAACCATCTATGTTAAAATGAACATATTGGACGCATTGTTGCGACACATAATGGTAGCTGTATTGTTATAGCGCTGGCAGTGGTCGACCTCCCAAAGCGCGGGCAACGTCACGGCTGACGCAGGGACGGACACGTTCGTCCTAGGCCGACTTCACAGGGAACTGTGCCGACATACGCCCATAATTGTATGTGGAAAACCCAGGGAAAACTCCCTACACTCCAGTGGGCAGTGGAACTCAAACGCATGACCTCCCAGACTTAACATGAGGAGCGAATGCAATGTGAATGTATACATTAAGCTGTATTCAATAGACGATTTTAAAAAATGAGGCCGAGCAAAATAGGAATTGTCGTTGTCGTTCGTAAGTACCGTTCGTAAGACATAATTGATTTCTACGATATCCCTTTCAACTAAGTGATGAAATCCATTTCCGTGTGCTTTACCAGCTTATTCGGCTGTAATCGTAGCGTTCACCTTTAGGTGTCATGCATCTCCACGTCAAGCAGATGGACCACATCGTTCGTCAAGTTACGTAAGGCTTCTCTGCATCGAAGGAAGTCAGCGATCGAGACGTAATTAAGAAAACCTGCACGCTGCAGCAGCACAAGCAGCTGAGAAGCCGCAAGTAACCGTCTACTAATTGATTGGCCCACTGAGCTTTTACCAGCGCCAGCCAGTGTGATGGATGGCTGAGATGGCGGGATGCGATAGCGGCGCTCAGTTAATGAAGACCACCCCATCGCGGTTCGCCTATTTTATTCCGACCTGTACGCGCCCAGGTGTCCCTAGAAGCTGCAAACTGTAGAGACTGCTAACGACACCTGATGGATCGACCGTCTTTCAACGCTTTCCTGTCAATGTCGTCCGTTTACCACATCATTGAGATTTAAAGTGGACAGGGACCAACAGGCAGCACAAAAGTCCTTGCTAATTGTCGTACCGTCTTTTCCATGTTTAAATATTATATATACCCTATATTTACGGAGTGATTAAATTTTAGTTCTCACGACATTTGAAAACAAAACTATCGAAGAATGCATGTTGTTTAGACATATGCCCGACACGATAGTAATGAATTACACTTCGTTAATCGAACGTTTCATTGTAACTTTTCAGCAAAGAAGAAGAATAAAACAGAAGAGATCGCAGATGCCAAGTGACCAACAGTAAGCGCTTATCACCATGGTAGAAGTTGGAAGTTTGAAGAAAATTGGTAGAAAATTCCAAACGCAGGTACTTACTTCAGCTTCAGATTTTCACATGCAAAGAGGAGAAGAGAGAACGTGAATCAAGAATTATATAAAGAGAAAAAGGTCGGTGATTCTGTGTCCGGCATTTTACTTCAGCCGTGCTGGCCTCGATATCACGGTTTCTTAGAACGAGTGATCGGCCGGATATTGTGGTCCACACTTTGGCTGCTGTTCTCCTTCTTTCTATCTCATTTGTGCATGATTTGGTTCGGACATAGATTGTGAGAAGCAGGCGCCCTTTTAGAACCGTTTCTTTCAGTTAAAGCCGATAACGGAGCGTTTCGGTTTTGGCTATTCTGGCAAGACGATGGCCAGCTGTCGCTGTGCATCGCTTTCGTGTCAGCACAACGCAGGCTTTCGACGGTGTTGTGAACATGCAGCCTTCCACAGTTGAAACTTACGGGTAAGCCTCAGTCTATGCAGTGGGGACAGGCTTCGCACTTTTTAGCGATAAGGCAAGTTCGGATTTAGGCTGTATTCCACGGACTCTTTCAGGGGCCTCAACAGCAGCATACTTGTTGGTATATATATAGATTTTTTTTTTCTTGTCATTCCTCAGAATTGATTGCATTTCTTCATTGCTAACTTGGTGTTGAGTTGAAGTGATTAGTTATATACAGCGTTTTCCAGCTAACTGCGAACAGATTTCGTTTCTTTTTTTAGTATATATTCAAATGGTATCTTCCAAAACGTGACAAGTTCTACGGTAATGAACCTCCTTTACGCATCGGAATGCTATCTGACGTGTTAATTAATTTGCGCTAATTACCCTTTCAGTTATCGGAGAAGGAGGCTGGGTTGAAATGTGACATTGGCAGACCTCGTTCTCGTTAAGTCATTGAGTTTTTTCGGAACCGAAATCGTCACAGCCGTTGGACCACAATCCTTTGCCGAAAAAAAAAAATGTCGTATTTTTCTTTGTTTTGTTTATCTTCCCGCTCGCAGACGCGCGCATTTCCCTTCCCTCCTGATGCGAGAGAATAAAGGTTACAACCCTGCTCCAACCGGCGGCGAGAGAACCGAAGGATTGCAGGCAGTCGCGTGTTTCAGACGCGTCGCGTCATGAGATAAGCAAGCGAAGGATGCAAACACTTCCCCAATGTGTGAAGGTGGTCGAAAGACATTCTGCAACCGCCCGTAGGAGCACAATGTACTGAAAGTCGGGTGTATTAGGGGTGGTCGTCAGGTGTCTTATCTGATTGTCGTTGTCTTTCTGGCGTGCCACGAACTGCAAAAGTAACCTTGATCCATCCGTCCACCCCTATTGCACCTGAGTTTCAGTACATCGTGCTGCTTGGGCGCGTTCGTTTCTTACCTTTCGCAGCTGCTTGGAACAGGGCTACTAAACAAAACAACGAAAAAAAGATTGTGAACCAAAGGCTGCGCCAATTTCGATTTCGAAAAACGCGACGACTTCACGGGAGCGAGATCGACAAATGTTACATTTCCACCGAGCCTTCATTTACAATAACTTAAAGGTTAATTAGCGCAAATCAATTAATACGACCTTGAACTAGCTTTCTGGTGGGCTCATAAGGGGCGTCCACTGCCGTAGGACTTGTCACCTTTGGTCGCGTTTTGTAAACCATCATCTGAGTATCTATAACAAAAATCTGTTCCCAGTTAGCTGAAACACCCCACTCTACACTCTGAGAAAAAAGGGTGTAAAAAGGTGGTAACCGCTTTCGTTACCACCTCTATGTCGTGGGGTGTAACGGCCATTTTTACCACATCAACAATATAGGTGGTAAAGTTACCACGTCATAAGGACACATGCATATACATGGAAAACATTACATATATTTCAGGTGTTGCTTTCTTTTTATTGTACGTTTACTGAATGTTATTCAAATTACGGTCTTTTCAGTGGCTTAAGAACATGTCACATCTGCTTACAATACAAAGGCAGTCAAATTTGGCTTTCCCG
>JARGYV010089940.1:0-12984 GCA_029532675.1 Ornithodoros moubata
CAACCATCCTCCAGAAGCAATGGGGTAGTGTGCCACTGGCAAAGTGGTGAATAGCCCCAAACATAATCACTGTATTTATGTTGTTGTTGTTGCTGAACAACATGTGTCATAGAAAAGTTTAAGAAAAATACTAAAAAAAAAAAAAACGTTATATTTGCAAAAAACCCTTCAAGACACACAGCCGCACGCTTCCAAGCCTTCCACGCTTCATAGCCTTCGAGACAGTACTTGGGTTTTACAAGACATTATTTGGTTTTACTGGGAAATTTTGATTAATCATTTGTGGTTTTGAAGGTCGGATATGTCAAATTCGCTGAGCCCTTGGCAAAGTGGCGAATACCCCCAGTCATAATCATTGTATTTATGTTGTTGTTGTTGTTGTTGTTCGCTGAGCCCTAACCTGGCCTCGTATATTTTACCAACGTAAAGATTTAAACTCCAATTTTATGTTCCATCAGCCAATTTAGTTTTAACCCTTGGCATTTTATCTTCCTTTGCAGGAGCCATTACATCATTAAAGAAGTCACATTATACCACAGATTGGCGCTCGATGGCCTTAGTCGCCTACTAATCATCATCATCAAAATCACGCTCCCATGCCTCGTGATACATAAAGTAAGCATGTAGATAAAATCTATAAATCTATAACGGGGAGCAGGTGACGTAGAGACTACGTTCATTGAACGATATTCATTCACACACATAATCTTGCGCAATACCTCACGTCCACAGCGAACATTCCGTCTGTCCTTTCCAGTCTCCACAGAGAGAGAGAGAGAGAAAAAAAAAGAAAGCAAGGAACAAATGATACCATCGCGCGGATCTGTTATCTTTCATCAAGCTCTGCACCGGAACAGCTGATGGTATAGATGTCGCAAGCAAAGGACGTTATCACCGCTCTGAGCCAGCTACCCCAAGCACCCATGAATGTCGCAATCCAGTGCTGCTGTTTTTAGCCTTCCTCAATTGCTTCATTGTATGCGTTGCTGGAAACCACTACCGGGAAGGCTCAGAAGGCGTGCATTGAAACGTAGGCGAGTTCTTGGCTGCCATCACAGACTTCATTCTGTGGGGAACACTGAGTTCATTTTAAGAGCACGCTTTCATTCATTACACTCTAAAAACGGAACTTGACCACATAACATGGCATAAACCAATCGCCAGACGGAGTGATGTTCCTCACGCACTGGATTGGTCAACAACAACAACAACACTTAAATGATGATGGTGATATGGGGAATTTCCCTGCTCGGCGAGTAAAGTGCTACCCCCATTGCCATTGGGTGTAGTGTGAGGGGATGATGGTGAGGAGGAGGGGGATGATGATGGTAAGCGGAAAAAGGAGGCTACAGGATGTCAAGCAGCTCAGTGAGTCGAAGGAATTCGACAACAGAACGCAGGGCAGATCGTTGGCTGGCCGGAGTGTCCCAAGGGCCGAGGATGGAGGGCAGGGTGAGAGGCCGGCTGCAATGAGCCTCGTACTGAGCCCTGAGGTATTCTCGCTCACGGGTATACTGTCGACAGGGCAAGAGAAGGTGAGCTACAGTTGTTGGCACGGCACACTCCGGACAGCACGGGCTAATATCACATCCCAGCTGGTGGCGATATAACGTAGTGAAGGCAACGTTCAAGCGTAGCCTGTGCAGCAGAGATTTCACGGGGCGGCGAAGGTTCCTGGGCAGGCGGCACGATAACGCGGAGTCCACAGTGTGCAGGAGGGACTGAGCTGGTACATCCCGGCGCCGCTGCTGGTCCGCCAGAACAGCGGTCACTTGACGGAGGTATGACCGTCTGTCCCCTCTCGAGAATACAATAGGAACAGTAGTGGATTGGTCAGAAAGGGTAGGCGTACGCCTTTTTGTATCACTCACTCTAAAAACGGAACTTCACCGCATAACGCGGTGTAAACCAATCGCCAGCTGCAGCGATATTCTTCACGTAGAACCGGTGGTCGTTTTTGTGCCATTCATGAAGTTAAGCTAAGTGGCACAAAAAGGCGTACGCCCACTGTTTTTGATGAATCCTGTGCGTGAACGATATCACTCCGACTGGGGATTGCTTTGCGCCGCGTCATGCTGTGAAGTTCGATTTTTACAGTGTAGGACCATGTTATGCCACCTTGGTCTTGTGTATATTTTGGAAGGATAGCTGTCCTTGCTGGTTCAATTCAGTGACCATACGGTTTAAAAACAGAACTTTAGCGCATAGAACCAATCCTGATCCTGATCAACAGCAACAACTATATTATGATGATGATACGGGGAATGATCCAGGATGCTATTTTAATGAGTGCGGTCCTAAGGAACTCTGTGTATAATGCGTAATGTGTAAGATTGGCATGCGACTCGTCAGGAGGCTAGCCTGGAGAAGATCCTGGAAGTGGCGTTTCTACTGATTGTCGTCTGCTGCCCTCGCAGTATTTATGAGTACATGATGCTCTACTTTTTGGCACGGATGAAGGATATATATGCAGATTTTGCACCCGAACATACTGATCTACGAAACAGCACTCCTGGATCGCCTCCTTCATTCATCCAACGCTGTCACGACCAAGTTCCACCTGTCGCACAGCACTCCGTCAACATGCGCGGAACTGTGTGAGATGTTATTTGCAGTGCGAAAAATTGCCGAACAAAAGCCGAGCCAGAGCGGTACACGGATTCGGAATCTGTGCTTCAGTGTCCGGCAGTACTTGCCCCAGTGAGGATTTCTTGCAGCGTTGGTTGTTGACATCTTGGAACTCTACCGGAAGACAGGCAGCGAAGGTCCTTCCATTACGTTCCAGAAGGTGCTAGGTAATGTCGGTATTCCTGGAAGTGAAAAAGCCGACCTAAGAGCAACAGAATCGCACTCTGTTTCGTCATCCTACCCTACCACACTCCCCAGAGGAGATCGGCAATCCCTCACCTTGTCCTTATCTACTCGAATGACGTTTGTAATGTAATTTATTTACATTTAAAACGCATTACATTAAATTACATACAACCGTTCTGGTCATTACTTTGTGGCCATGGGAGGAGGAACGTCGTTTGTGCGTCCCCACCTCCAGAGAATATCCCGAGATGATCGTCGTCTCCGAGAGACGGTCCAGAAGGCGTTCAGCATAGGTATAAAACATGTTAGGTCGTAAGGAACCTAGCTTAACCACCGAGCCCTTAAAAAAACCAACATTGCTTCCTGCGATAACAGGGAGCGTTTCTATCATTGTGCAGCAGTAACCAGAATAATATATAGCACGATCACTTTGTCTGACCATACATTATGGCAACTTCAATATGCGCGTACGCGACCATGAGGCCAACAGGCTTCGTAATGTCATTACTTTTACGTAGTGATTACAATGTAATGACATTACATTTCAATTGCAGTAATACGCAATGATGTCTAATTGCATTTTAGAAGTAATTTACCAAGCCATGGTTAAAGCGTTATCGAGCTGCTCGGGCAAGGTTTTGGAACGTCGCTGATCTGCTTCGGCTGAACCGAAGTGGCTTCAGGAGTGCACCCAGTCCTTCGCTCGGCTGAGTGGTGAGAAACAGTGAAAGTCACGTGAAATGACTAGAAGAACTCATTGGCTCGTGGAACCTCCCTCATTAGCATCATCATGACGATAAATAGTAAAATAAACAATTAAGAAACATCTCATTATCTTTATTTTTTATAACATTTTTGTCTTCGATTATTTGTTTTCGACTAGTTTTTTGTCTCCGATTCCTACCGGTGCTAATCGCATGTAGCTCGAAGAGTAAATTTAGCTAGAAGAGCAACTAGAAAAATTTGCAGCACCATTTTTTTACGTATCATTTTTTTTCTTTTTTTTTCAGATTTTCCTCAGCTTATTCTTGTTCCCTAATTTTTTTTTAGTCCATCTTTCCAACCTACGTGACCAGGAGTAGTCTGAAATCTTGACCAAGCCGAAATGTAAATTTCGACTTAATCGAATCGCTACAGAGAAACAAACGCCATTTCGTAAAGGTGCCCTGAAGCAATTTCTTAACTCTTTTTTTTTTTTCTTTCTCCTTCATTCCCTTCGTCATCATCAATAAATATTCTATCCTGGTTTTTTATTGTTCTGTATAAGTAGCAGTGGCTCACACATATTCATGGAAGAAAGGAAGAAAGTGAAGGACGCAACCACGACTGAAGTATGTACATGTTTGTGGAAGCAACCAGGAAACCAGGGAAACCAACCTCTCCATTTTTTTCTTTATTTCAACTTCAACTTCAACCAGGAAACTTGTCAGTTGTCGGTCAGAAAATGACGTGGTCATACGCGCAGAAGGATATGTACACTGAAATTGAAATTGAAACGTTGTTACTACGGAGGAATAATTAAAAAAAGGCAATAAAAACAACAAAAAAATCACCCCTACAAGCAAGACAAGGGCAAAAGAATAATCTTGTTCCCGATTATAAGCCGATTTTTTCCTTCGTATCTTCAAAAAAGAAAGATAAAATGAAGAATGAAGGTGTTTTCAAAGGAAGTCCACACAAGCACGACATGGATATTTAGTTATAGATATTTGTGGATATCTATATGGGCATTCTTTATTTATTTTATCTGTTCTCCGACAATCGTGGCGTTGCCCGCACAGATGAGGCCAGCGAGGACTAGCAGTCAGTGATACAACAACATACACAACGTTGTGGATTTAAGGATTTACATTACCGAATACATGTTTTAAATTTTATGTTTATCTATATATTTCTTTGACTTGTTCTCCGCCAATCGTGACGTTGACCCCACAAACGAGGGTCCTCCTCGCCCACCTCGCTCTACGGGAGAAGGGGCAGTGACGTCAGAACTACTTTGATACACTTGTACTTCTGACCGCATAACGTGTTATCGCAGAAATGGCTATCACATCATTTTAACTCTTTTGTAATTCATGAAATAATATTGATAAGCCGCTGCTTGTGATCAACAATTAAAGCTATGGGTGCTTGTGTTCGAACCGGGGTGTCGCGCACAACATCCATCATGTTTTCATGAACTGTACCTTACGCGCCACTGAAAGAGAAAAGATTTCGGCTAAACAACATCAGCAAAAAGCTATTAACACTGGAAGCAGCTGTGGGACCGTACATCGAGTACTGCAGAACATCGACAGGCGCATCGATTTATCACAAAATTTGTCACTGATTTCGTACACTACTGGGTTCCCTGTAGACAGCTAAGGCCACCAACACCCACTGAGTAGAACGCCATTCCTGGTCATCGTCATCGTTCCTGCCTAACTTTACCAAAATTAACTCATTTCTCGCACTGTGGTATGGGTAGGTTAGTTCACCAGGAGTGGTGAAACTTCCTGTACTATAATCACCGTTGATTGTGGTTATCGCTTTTATGATGAACAATGGAATTCAAGGCGTCTTGACTCGAACATGTGTGATCGGGTATGTAAGCAAGAACGTACAAAACGAAATAATATTGACGGGCGCCATAAAATGCGGAACTTCAGTCTACCTGACGAGAAGTGGTTGGATAATGGCAGAATAAAAACTTTCTATAAACAAATAATTATTTTCTATATTTCGTAAACGTGGTGTGGCAGTGGTCACAGTGCGAGCGAAAGGTTGCGCACTTTACACGTCAGAACTCATAAGCATCACACCTCATACCAATAAACACTGCACGCCCTCCGCATCTGTTGCCGCATATATCTGTTGCAGTTGATCTACGATCGAGACTTATAATGGAACACGATTAGTCATGACATATATGTACATAGTCACTGGCACAGTTAAACCTAAAGGGAATGCGGCAGATCTTTCCAAGAAATATGTAATAAATATACGAAATGAATCAGCATGACCCTGCGACTTTCGCATACAACTCATGCTTCAAAGTCCTGCTTATTTGCAGTGAAAAATAATATTTTCCGATATCGAAACTGATGAGGTGATGACGTCAGAACGGAGAACAACACAGCGAACGTCCGTTTTTGAATAGGAACGCCCTCAAACGCCGCGTCTCGGCAACGACGCTAGTTTCGCCGCAGCACGCTGCTAGACGCCGAAAAAACCGAAACGATGACGACGACGACGACGACTAAATGATGATGATGATGGTGGGGAACGTGACGATGAGGTGACGCGTAGTGCTATGTAATTTTGATTCTAATGAACTGTCGCAAACCCTTTAAGAAAACCATAGTTGCCTAGCCTATAAGACAGGGTAACTGCAATTAATTTAATTCAACTATAGTTTCAGTAGCATTAGCTAAGACTATTTTATTTCTCCAAGAGCATACAACATACAACGTATGCATAACTCAGACATACCTCCATATAGGCGTATCTTTGAAGTCCGAAAATTTCCCCCGAAGCGCACACGTGAGATAACAACCACATCTGGTCGACGTTATCCGTACCCGATCTGGCCAGCATCTACACAACCATCAACCCCACAACTTTTTTTTTTTTTCGTTAAGCGCCCTGGAGTAGCCGGTTTCTCGCTCGGGAAACCAACCTCTCCATTTTTTTCTTCAATCCAACTTCCAACTTCCTTCCAACATTATTTTTCATACAAGCGAAAACAACAAGTAATTAAACTGGATAACTGACTCAACTATTTGCAGTAGTTGCAGTGGTACTTCAGTTCATGTAGGATAAACCTGTTTACGCTGTCCTTATTCAGTGGGAAGGATTGGTACTCTCAGTTACACCACTTCTGTAGTAGTCAGTGCCTATATTCCTGAAGTGTAATCTCCTGAAACTAACAGCACTGCCACTATAGCGGGACAGCTGTCACTGCGTACGTCTTTCTGCCGAGCCGTCAAGCTTCACGCATACCCCAGCCCTCTGAAGTGCTTGGGATGCAGCACGTTCATGTGTGACCTTCTTCCAAGGCTCGCTTCCCAAGTTCAAGTTCATCACAAGATCACGTGTCACATTTGGCAGAGGAAGCTACTTCAATCCTCGACGCGTTGCCAAGATCTCAGCGTGGGAGATTCCAATTTAACGATGGAACGCTAGTAGGTCCGACAATCGCCTCATGATGGGCATGCTGGCTCCATCTCGCGGGAAAAGCAGAAAGCTAGACGAGATTACGGTCACGGAAGAACGGTACCATTGTTTCACGGTTTCGCTCGGCGAGTGCAGGCAAGCGCGAAGTTTTAGTCCACGTGGAGCCATGTAGGAACTTGCAGTACTCGAAGCAGTACGAAAACAGTAGCCGGATCTTAATCGGTGGATTCGCAGAGCTCCTTTTTTATATCGTTACGTTTCTTGTGCATGGGAAAATTTGAGAAATTCGTTATGCTCAACTAGTCCATATATATACAGGGTGCGGCGCATAAGTGTGACACATTTTGACAGCGTCGGAAAAATAGAAAATGCTGCTTAACATCCGTCAAATTTTTGGGATAGACAGAATTTTTTGCGTAGTTTCATAGCAATTTTTTTTCGCGCGGTGCCAGGTTTTCAAATAAAAATTGTCAAAGATTTTCCCCAATGCATTTCCAATGGTGTACCTGGCACGAAATCTGTCGTTTCTCGGACTATCAAGTGGAAGTTCACATCACCACACATAGACGGACCATCACCCGAGGCAAATATAAACCTGCTCAAGCTTCACTGAATTTAGCCTCCCCGGAGGTTTGCCGAACGCCGATGTGATGCGTCGTCTAGGTGTGGTGTCGTGAACTTGCACCTGAGACTCTGAGAAACGACCGATTTCGTGCGAGATACGCCATTGGAAATGCATGGGGTGAAATCTTTGACAATTTTATTTTTATCTTCACAACTTGGACCCGTGGGAAAAAAATTGCAATAAAACTTCAGACAAAATGTTCTCGATTGGCAAAATTCGAAGGGATTTTAAGCATCGTCTGCTATTTTTCACACGCTGTTGAAATGTGTCAAAATAGAGTGTATAAATACTAATGTAATAATGGCATAAATAATGTGTGTAAAAATAAAACTAAAAACGGCCTGTGCGCGGGTAATGACGCGTTTTAGACAATGAATGTACAGATCTAACTTCCAATGCTGTTTCATGGTTAGTTTGAATTATTCTTTCAGTATAAGTCCCGGTGCTTAACGAGAAGCAGTAAGTATCGCATAATTAAGTTTTGATTTCCGGGTTAAATATTTTTTCTTAGATTAATCTTTACTATATTTTTGAAATGACACGTCGGTTGGAATCAAGGGGCATTGATGTTTCTGGCATAATCGGGTTGCTACTTTTCTCTTCTTGCCAGGAAGAACGCAGCTGAAAATAGTCGTACATCAAAATTATTAACCTACACTCTAAAAACGGGACTTCACCGCATTACACGGCATAAACCAATGTCCAGCCGGTGTGATATCGTTCACGTACCGGGTCCGTCAAAAACGGTAGGCGTACGCCTTTTTGTGCACTTATGCGGTTATGCTAAGTAGCACAAAAAGGCGTACGCCCACCCTTTTTGACGAATCCTCGGCGCGAACGATATCATTTCGACGGGGGATCGGTTTGCGCCGTGTTATGCGCTGAAGTTCCGTTTTTAGAGTATACGGTTCCGTTTTCTTCCTCCGGGGACATCACATTTTCCGTTTTCTTCGTTTCCACGATCAGAGAGAGCGGGGCAACAACCCGATAGGGTCCGAAAATGCCAATATCAATGGATTTCGAAAGAAACCACGGAGTCTAGAATAGCATCGGCTTTTTGGCCATAAAATGTGGCAAAAGCATGTGACTCACAAAAACACCCCGCCGAATAATTTCTGAAGCATGGGCATCCCGTACGAAAATTCCGGAATCAAATTGGAATCCACATCGGATTCTTGGTTTCTGATCCGGTTGGATTCCTAAATTGACCCGGATAACAGATCTGGAAAAAAATCCGCAATGACTTCCGAAGGAGTGATCAGAACCGGATAAAACGTTGTTCCGGACTGGATCCAGGTTGGATCAACCTCGAATACGATCAGATCGACATCGGAACAAAGCGCGATTTAAATCGGATGAGATTCCAAGATATGGATTACTATTTGATTAACTCCGGATTATTTCCGGATACGCTGTACTATGGATCGGAATATGATCACTGTTCGATTATTTTGCCAATGGCGTCGCAGTTTCAATGAGATAACACATATCTGTGACAGTGATGAATATATTTCCTGGTGACTTTCATCAACGTCTGTCATTTCATCGCCTCCCTAGAGCACTCTAACCCTTGTCACACGCACTCCACCACACCCTGAAAAAGGGACTTCAGCGCATAACACGACGTAAACCAATCCCCAGTCGGAGTGATATCGTTCACGCACAGGATTCTTCAAAAACGGTGGATAAACGAAGATGAACGAAGATAACAAAAATGAACGATATCACTCCGACCGAGGATTGGATTGTGCTTTGTTATGCGGTGAAATTCTGTTTTTAGAGTGCAGCTGGCCTTGTTCGGTGCCTTAGTCTTGTTAGCTTTGGCGCTCTTCATAGCAGTATAATGAAGGAAGAAAAAGGAAGAAGTAAGAAGAAAAATATGAGACATAGCAATATAATCTGCGACAATTAAACAACCATTTAGCATGAAATCGAAGAACAGTACACATATGACCGCGCTGTGCGTATCTGAAAGACTTTTCCGAGCAACGGCGTGTGGGACTTTTTCGACGAACACCATCTTGTCGAGCTTTTGAGCGCTGTGTGGAGCAGACCAACTAAATGTGCGCGCGGATAAAAAATGAGCGAAATATTTACCCGTAAGTAACACGTCAAACAGTACACGAAAGACTCGATCAGAACACCGTACAAACCTCAATATTGTTGCATAGTTGGGCTCAACGTAAGCCTAAAGGATTAACACTAAATTGACACTAACATGCTGTTCCGTTCAGTTATTTAATTGAAAATATCTGAACAAATATTTTTTTCTAATAATTTTTTAATTAATTTTAATGAAAAAAATAATTATCTGAAAAAGAAGACATAAATCATGATCATGTGCATGACATCATATGACATAAATAATGATATCGTTTACGCACAGAATTCGTAAAAAACCGTAGGCGTACGCCCTTTTGTGTCACTCAGCATAACTGCATAAGTGACACATAAAGGCGTACGTCCACCGTTTTTGACCAACCCTGTGTGTGAACGATATCATTCCGACTGGGGATTGGTTTACGCCGCGTTTCGTATGCGCTGAAGTTCCGTATGCTTCACAATGCCTCCAACGGCACTTTCGGATTCTGGCGATTTGGCGATTTCTAGCGCTTGGTGTGTGTTCCTAAAAATGGGCACTGGCGCCGTCAGATACGTAATACATACCCGGCATACATGGGCACATTTATGCTCGGCGTTCACAACTCCACTGTTGTCGACACATACACCGGGCTTGACACCAGTTGAACACTGAACCGAGGGCTTTAAAGGGCCCGTGACATCTCGCGGTTAAACTGTTTGGTTTTCATTTGCAGTGAAAGTCCTGGAGACAATAAATGACACGCGCCAACATTACCGCTGGAAACGCCGCCATTGTTTCTTAATCCAGCTTCGGAAATATCTTTCCTCTCACCGAATGCTTAATCATGGGAGTTGAAACTCTAGCGGAAATGCGTAAACGCCACCCGCGCTGAACGGAAACGAGATTGTGGCTCGGGCTGTGGATTTCTTGCTACTGGTGGCTTGAGTGCGTGAATCACCTGTAGGTTCATCGTAGAAAAGTTTAGCAACATCATTAAGAGAGTCAAAGGCTTTAATTATTAGTCACAAACCGCAGTTCATCAAATTATTTGACAAATTACAAATGAATTCAAATAAAAACTAGTACGGAAATGCTATGTTGTGCCGTCAGGGGGACAAGTGTACCAAGGGAGCGTTGACGTCACAGCCTTCCTCCTCCGTACGGCAAGAAGGAGGCGACCGGAGACTTTACGGAGCGCTTGATTTAAAAATAAACAACCATACCAATCATGGCGAAACTTCGCAGAAATGTTTTATATATTTTTTAAATCTATATACCATTTTGTGTCATTTTACATCACTGTATAAGTGAGACAAAAAGGCGTACGCCCCCTGTTTTTGACGAATCCTGTGCGCGAAGGGTATCACTCCGGCTGGGGATTGCTTTACGCCGTGTTATGCGGTGAAGTTCTGTTTCCAGAGTGTAGTAATGACAGCGAAGGAAATAGAATAAATGAATGAATGATTTGCGCCGTTCAGTTTTTAGAGCGTAGTAGCTGCATCAGAGATAGCTCCGTAGACGGTAAGGTGTTCGTGTAGGTTTGTTGGCAGTGGCGTTGCTTAAGCAACGCGACGTCCTTGAGAACATGATTGAAACGCTTAACCTGTCCATTGACTTTAGCGTATAACACGGAAACTCGAGTGTGCCATGTTCGCGGATAAAGTGTGAGATCCACCTGAGGTACATTACCGGTTACAATCTTCTATGGACATCTTCTTTCAAGAATGAAAACGTGTTGCAAACATGCCATGACTGTGCATGTTGTTACAGTCCATGCGAACGAACCCCATGGTAATCTGCTAAGCTAGTCCAGTAACGTAATAGGCACTGCACTGGATTGTCTTCAAAAGGTCCTGCGACCCAGTCTGTACCCCAATCTGTTTACAAAAATGGCACAGGATGTAGAGGCAGTGATATCCATTGACGTCTTGGGAGACTGAAAAATGGGGCAACAGCGAATTTATTTTTCTAAACGAGACTCTATGCCCGGTGAAGAGTAGAATCCTCTCAGCCGTTGTTTCGTTCGGACAATGCCACAAGTTCACGAGTACCGTATTTTCCGGTGTATAACGCGCAATGTTGCTAAAAGCCTCGGTACTGCTGTCAGTATACACGATAAACCAAGACATCATGTATGGATATTCTTTATTTCAAACACATTTAATCGAAACCGTCGCACTTCGGTGCAACAGAGTCACTGTCACAGTGAAGAGGCCAGAATTTGTATGTCAGACACCTGAAGGGGAATTCCACAGGAAAATATTTCCGTGTATAACGCGCACCGTTAGATAACGCGCAGGACCTCTCGAGAGCACTTTTTTACTGTATAAAGCGCGCCTTATACACCGAAAAATACGGTAATTGCGAGCGGCATTTCTACGAGAGAGGGCACAACAACGATTCGATCCCCTCTAGGAAGAAGTCTATCTATGTAGGGGAGCTCGTCACGGCAACGGGAAACTGGTTGCAGAACCGGAGAATTCAATGAAGCCAATGAGTCGTCGTACTTCTTTGATGGCAGAATCATCTCTTGAAGTCTGGTTGCAGCTAGATCCTTGTAAGAACTAGCGTGAAACGTGCGTAGGCAAGGGTAACCTTGGTAGAGCACCGGCGACGCAGTTTTGGTCCTCTCTCTTCTACTCAGTTGTAAAGGTGCATACCAAAACTGGGAACTCTATCGCGAGATATATAGTGGGCCGTGACCAGTTCCTTGAGATGCCAAAACTGTGTCCAGCGCTTGATGAACCGTGCACATCGTAGAGGGGTGTCTCAAAGATATACCCGCATGCTCGCAAGGGCGCGCAAAGGCTTCTGATCCGCCGGCAGTGTATTTCCGTCCTTGAGCAGCGAGTGTTCCGGAAACGGAAGAGGATGTGCCTACGCTGCTTTCAAGTTCTTGTTGCAGCAGTCACTCTAAAAACGGAACTTCACCGCATAACACGGCGCAAACCAATCCCCGGTTGGAGTGATATCGTTTACATACAGGATTCGCCCAAAACGCTGGGCGTACGCCTTTTTATATTATTTGTTCTGTTATGGTAAGTGACACAAAAAGGCGTACGGTCTCTGACGTTGCAGCACTGTCCTGAAGTTTTATGTTTGCTCATATTCACTTCAGCCATATACGATTATGATATCGACGTAAAAACAAAACTCCTTTACAGTGTGTCGTGACGAGCGACATCATTAGTTGAACAACAACAATTAAATGGTGATGATGATGTGGGGAATTTCCCTGCTCGGCGAGTAGAGTGCTACCCCCATTGCCATTGAGTGTAGTGTGATGGGATGATGGTGAGGAGGGGGG
>JARGYV010089944.1:0-19303 GCA_029532675.1 Ornithodoros moubata
GTCACTATGCATCTATCGTAAATTACAACCGACCCCTCTCGGTTCTTTACTGAGTGTTTCCGATGTAATACAAATGTTATTCAACACTTGTGAGTGACTTCCACTTCTCTTTTGCTGTGTTTCCAAACATTGCTGTTTTTGACTGCAGAGGTCGCTACTTGCCCAGTCAATTCCGGTTTCGGGCTTTGGCGCCAAGTCATTCACTTTGGGATTAGACGAAACTGTACCTGAACTAGGACTTACGAGGTATCTGGTCTCGAGGTCCGATACTGAGGTCTTAGGCTGACGCAATAAATCAACTTTATTCATATGTACTACAAGTCTAGTGCTTGTCTCCTTGAATATATTGCCGTTCGCACTCACACCGATGCAGTCCTGCTCTCCATTGGTCGAAAGAGTCGGGCAGGCAAGTGTCTGTCAGCTTCAGCATATTTGCAGTCCTCTTCTTCATTGACCAGCAGCATGGCCAAGTGGGCTACATGCTCGATCCCTTGCAGTTGACAAGCATGTGCCACAGACTGGGAGGTCGGGGTATCGAATCCTGCAGCCGACTGTGCTGCAAGGGCTTTTCCACCTTTCGACCCAGTTACTTTAGGGAAAACAAAAAAGTCATGTAGTGCCAGGTGGAGTGAATATGGAGGATGTCATAGGGGGCCATCTACCTCATCTACATCACAGGATGTCTAAGTGTCATCTGCCCGAGGCTCCACCACCACCATAGAGGGTGTTGAAATGTAGTAATGCGTTTGTCAGCCAAAAACGGAAAGGGCTGTGTGAGCAGGCGCATTGTCTCGATAAAGAATCAAATATTTTTTCCACAGTTGTGGGCTTTTTCTTCACGCTCTTTCTCTCAGCCTTTTCAAAAGTTCCTTATAGTCGTGCTGTTTCGCAGCCCGGTCTACTAGACCTCCACAGTATTCAATTATATCTCCAATATTACGCCCTGGATGTCGAAGAAAACGACGAGCATGGCCTTGCATTTGCACTTACACTGACGTGCTTTGTTTTCCTGTGCATCAGCTGTCGTTTGATATCAGGATCAGATTGAAAGATCCATGTTGCACAACAAAGGAATTACTTTTCAAAACACGTTTGTGTCTGTTTCACATTTATCTGGAATGTCAGCAAAAGTTGACATTTGGTAAACAGCAATCCTAAAGCCAATTACAGGTTAAAAATTTCGCGTTCTGAGTACCCAAGCAACACAATGTATTGAAGGTGCGGAGATTAGGGGTGGACCTGTTGATCAAGGTTGCCTTTGTAGATCGCAACGCATCAGAGAAACAGTCACAAGAAGATAAGACACTTGACGACCACCCTTGTTTCAGAACATTGTGCTGCTTGGGAAGTTGTGCATGTCGATTGTCAGAAGGAATAGTGATGGCGGTATGGGAGAGGGAAGTGTGTGCGATCCTGCTTGCGCTCTGTATGGCCAGTTCGGAATAGAGGAATAAACCAGCACAGAAAACATTCGAGCATACCTCGCCTAACCTTTACTGAAACGCTTTCTGTATCCTGTCAGTCCTTGAGAGTTTGTGCACCCGAAAGTATCAGTACCACTCGAGTCTGAAACAAGTACCAAACACAAAGAAGTAAGACCCTACATGAGACCACATGTACGAGTATGTTGTTATGTACAAGGAAGGCGGAATACATGAACTCACACACGTAAAGCGTTCTTCATCTATAGCATTAAAGGTCCAGAAGTGGCTGGTTAAAAGTGGCTAGAATGCACGAATTACCGTTGCAAAATTGCGGAACTCCATGGTGCGCAATAGCCCGGTCCATCAACATAAGGAGTCAGTGACTTTAATTATTGATCAGAAACAGCAGTTCATCAAGATTATGTGACAAATTCCAAATGGGTTAAAATGATGTGAAAACCAATACTGCGATACTACGTTATGCCGTCAGGGCGACAAGTATACCAAACTATTTTTGACACTGTCTCCCTCCTCCGGCGGGGCGAGACGGGCGAGGAGGAGCCGCAAGGCGCATTACGATGCTCTCGATTTAGAAAGAAACGGTAAGTCGAATTGTCGTGAAACTTCGGAATGTTTTCTATTTTCCGCCCTCCCGTATTCAAGGAAAATATCTCTAAGAAAAATTTGTTGTCTGGGGACCTTTAAATTAGTTTTCAAATTTGCATTAGGGCTCCTTTGTTTTTGTTTTTTTTTAGATGAAGACGACGCCTAGGAAGGAAGGATGACGCCAGTGGGAACAAGGCAGAAGAAGAAGACAGGCGAGGGCCCAGGTCTTGACTGGAATGTAACGTTTTTAGCTAAATTTCAGAGCCGCCCAGATGAAAACGTAAAGATAGCAGGGAACTGATGAGATGGGCTGGGTGGAGATGAGATGGTTGACGAAGAAGAAGAAGATGAACGACCGAATGAAGGAATGTCTGAAGAAGAAGAAGAAGGAATGCCTGAAGAAGAAGAAGAGAAGGAATGTCTGTCAGGGTAATGGGGACCCCACGATAGCGAAGGGCCTCCCACATTTTTGTAGTTCATCCACCGTTGTCAAGGTTATCAAGCAGTGTCATTAGAGCTGCCTGGTTCCTCCATACCACCCTGTACACTTGCTTCACCAAAACGCACCCCACGAACAGAGATATCCTTACTTCCATTCAGCTGGTTTCGTATTATTGGTGCTTTCAATCGTAGTCGGAAAAACGGCTGATGTAGAAAGACGTTGACGAGATGTATGACTGCATCTATCAAGACCTTACACAAAGGACGAATGAATGAGGCAGAGGTATATTTTGCAGAAGGGTGAATGGGCGACCGAGTAGAAATAGAAGGCATCACATGTTTTTGCAACCAAATTTATTATACCGAAACTGTTGAAAATGCTACTGGTGCCAGTAACATTGTATCATTTACGCATACGCATTTTGCATGTGCTACGAAGTCCATTTAGTGTAGTCATACGTGTCGTAGCCAACAACAAAAGTTGCAGGCTCAAGTAGGGGGCGACCTGGAACCCACTCTGCTAGGAGTCGGTCCACAGGTCGTCAGAAAATAGAAGACGCCGCTAAACCATGCTGACCTGCTACCCTAGAGGACGTGTGGGCTCCCTCGCGGGTAGCGCAGCCAAGACATGGCCTGGCGACATCAGAAGCCTCATTCCCCACAACAATTGATGTCCAGGATGAATCCTGTTGCAGGGACTTCAGAGGCGGGCACCGTCGGGAGCAAAAAGGTTTCACTCCTCTCGGAGGTGTGCAGCAGAGGTTGGGTCAGGCTCAGCAACATGGCAAGGATGACGTTGATGTAGTTACCTGGTAGGCTTACATCACGCACAGGGCGATGGCTCACAGAAAGACAGTGCAACATCTCGCTGCTCATCTTCGCCTGATGTCTGTGCTGTAGGAACGCAGTTAACATCATACGTAGGCCTTCGTCAGAACGCCGTATCATTGTCGCAGGGAATGCAAGCTTGAGACGCAGAACCTGCCACGAGGCCTTGACCCCTTGGAATGCCGTAACCAGCTCGTGCACAACCTTTTATTGCATCAAAACTCGCACGGCGCTAGTAGTCCGACAAGTAAAAGAGGAGTGACAATGCAAAATGCGTTATAAGTACTTCACAATTCAGTCACTATAGCTGTATTGCACATGCATACAGAAAGCGTTGCTGGCAGTAGATACTGGGTTGGGTGCATTGCAAAAAAAGAAAAAAGAAAAAGCCATGACGTTTACAAGGTAAACGTGGCATGAAAGTTATAGCATGCTTTTCAAAGAATCAGTAAAATGCCTAACGCATGAAAGAAGTTTTTTTTCTTTGTTTTCTTGGATTTGTTTACGCGTCAATTACCGTAATTTCACGCGTATTAGCCGCGGCTTATGGACTAACTTTTTTTTTTTTTTCCTGGGCGCTCTGCGGCTTATCTGCCGGTGCGGCTTATCTGATGACTATATTTTCTCTGGTATTTTCCCCACATTCCTGCATTTTCTATCCCAAGAGCGTCCTCATAATGGACTCTATGCGGGCACATTTTTGTGATACCGTGAAGGACTCTCTGCGGAAAGTACGAACAGACATTTGCATAATCCCGGGAGGACTCACAAAATTGCTGCAATCACTTGACGCTGGAGTCAACAAGATCTTCAAGGACAACATTCGCAAGGAGTGGGAAACGGGGATGCAGGATGGCGAAAGGACATTCACGGCGAGTGGTCGGAGTAGCCGTGCTACGTACGCCCAAGAGGTTCAATGCGTGGACGTATCCTGGAGGAGCATCGCTTTTAGGAAATGCCTTACTGAGCCGCTCTCTGACATTTCTGATGATAACCTTCTTTCTGCCGAGTAACATGTTAATTTTCACATTACACAATTAACAATTAACATGTTAATTTTGTTAATTAAAGTTGCTGTTGTTTGTATATGTTTTTATCTGCATCACTGGTTCACCACACAATTAAGTCGTGTCGTATTGCCCGCGGCCTATCTGCGAGCGCGGTTTATCTGCCGGAAAATTTTCAAAACGCTACTAAAAACGGGACCAGCGGCTTACGCGCCGTGCGGCTTATACGCGTGAAATTACGGTATTTAACCTTTTAACCAATTTAAGCCGTAATCTTGGTTACTCGAACCCAACTGAAGAAAGGCTTGAGGCTTAGAATCACGAAGAGCCGTAACGACGAGACGGCGGGGTGAGCAGAAATCAGTGGAGTTTGGTTTCGTGTCCAGTACGAAGATGGCCTTTTCGTGAATTTCTTCAGGACAAAGGACCTTTGAACGAAGGTAACTTTGAAGTATTCGTCGAGATTGCTTGTTCTAGAGAGGACCGAAACTTAATAATCAAGAAAAGAAATTTTAATTTAAGAAAAACAATTCACTACACAAGTCGCGACCTGTGATGCCACGAGCAGCAATGTTTGGAGCGCAGCAAAAATGAAGTGGAAGCCATTCACATGTGTTGGCGAAGATTTTTATTACATTCGAAAACACTTAGTAATGAACCGAGAGGTGATAGTTATAATATAGAACAGATGATTAGCGATAATACATATTGCGTATTTCGTATAACTACGTCTGACTTCGTATACTTCGTCGTACTACTACCCTATAAGCTTCTCCGGTGTAGTCATACGTGTCGTAGCCAGCAACCAAAGTTGCTAGCCGAAATGGAGGCGCGACCTGGAGTCCACCTCGCGACGGGTCGGTCTAAAAGACGTCAAAAAAGACAAGACACCGCTGAACCACATTGGCACGGATCGTGAAATGATTCATTGGCTTCCTCCCCGATAGCGCAGCCGTGACATGTCCTCGTGGCGTCAGATGCCGCCTTCCCCACGATAGTTGATGTCCGAGAAGAATGCTGTTGCAGGGGCTTCAGAGGTGGGTACCGTCGGGAGGTCTTCGATGAGAGCAGAAGGATTTCACTCCCCTCGAAGTCTCGCAGATGAGATTGGGTCAGGGATAGCAAGGACGTGGCAAAGATGACGTTGTCGTGGTTCCCAGGCAAGCTTACGACACGTATAAGGAGATGGCTTCCAGAAGGACAATGCATCATTTCGCTGGTCATCTTCGCCTGATGTCTATGAAGCATGCGTTTACCACCAAAACATAAGCCTTAGTGCGAACGTCGTATCGTGGTCGCAAGCAGTTCATGGAACAGATCCGCCGCGAGGCTATAAAACATTGTCAGCCTCTCGCTCATGCACGAGCTTTTATTGCATTATTTTCCGCGCGGCGCTACAAGTACGACAAATAAAAGAAGAATTTATCAAGGGTAATGTTACAGAATAGATAGTTATAAAATAGTCCTTAGCAAGCCTTCCTATTGAATCTTGAGCGCGCTTGCCGCTTGCTGGAACCCTAGGCTCCTAACTTCCTTGCTAGAAGGCATCACCTCCGATTTTCGTGACATTCATGAAGTTCGTCGCTACGGTTCTGGCAGCATCTGAAAGTCGGCCAACCTGCCGGTGGTACGCAAGCTACTTACATGTGCGCAGTTTGGGCCCTCCCTAGTTAAGGCAACAATTTCCCCTCACCTCGCATGCACGAAGGGGGTTGTGCGCGGTGTCGACGAGACGTCGCTTTAACGCCACACGCTTTAACTTTCATGCCACGTGTGACTTGTAAATGTCATGGTCTTTTATTTATTTTTTTTTTTTTAATGCACCGATCTGAGTATTTACTGCCAACGACGCCCTCTGTATCTGCCATGTACAATACAGCTATAATAACAGGCTTCACGAAGTTCTGAAGAACTTCTTCTTCCTCAACCTCCATGGCCATTAGCCAGATAGGCGATGGGCCAGGTCTTGACTGGAATGTGATGTTTCTAGCTAACTTTCAGAGCCGCCCAGATGAAAAGATAAAAGAATGCTGATGAGATGGGAATCGCATAGTCCGTTATGGGAACGACCGAATGGAAGAATGGCTATCAGCGTAATGGGGACCCCACGATGGCGAAGACCCAAGCGGCACAATGTACCGAAACTCGGGTGCAATAGGGGTGGACCGATGTATCAAGGTTGCTTTTGAAGTTCGCGGCACGTCAGAAAGACAGCGAGAATTAGATAAGACACCTGACAAACACCCCTATTGCACCCGACTTTCAGTACACTGTGCCGCTTGGGGAGTGTTGAAAAGATTTTGACGCCAGGTGTTGTATAGGGGGCACTCCGAGATGAAGTGAGATACGGTCTCGTCAACGCCGCAGTGATCACAATAAGGAGAGTCACGGTAGCCACTCCGATGAGAATAGAAGTTGAGGGGGAGGGCCAGGCACCTCAGACCTGTCAGCATTACTTCTTGTTTCGGGATGGTCAGCTTTTCGGAGCCCATGGGAAAGTGACGTCCTCCCAAGCTCGCGGGGCCTGTCCAAGGTCGAGGACGACTACGAGCTCAGCTTCAAAGACAGGGGTGAAGTCAGGAAAGCGGATGGGGACGTGGCTGTCCAGCGCAGGAATATAGATGCCGGCGCCTGCCTTTTCGTCCATGACTGAAGCGTCGGTGGCGATGACCAGGCAGTGAGGCCTACTTGCCAAGAACTTATCGATTGAGGCGACAAGGGAGGAAGTGGGTGGAATACGGATGTCGCAACCAAAGATGTCGATTTCTGCAACCGATGCTAGGGTGGGCGCACGAGATGGCTTGAGATCTCGAAGAGACACGCCTAACGGCGCCAACCACTGCTCCACTGACGAGATTTGGGGGAGTGTTGCGCACGCTCCAATGGGTACGGAGCAAGTCACGTGTCGCCTGTAGTGCAGGACACAGTTGGATTCCAAGGGGGTTAAAGTAGGCACAGAGGATGGTGGAAACAGTGATGTACCGGAGGCGAGATTTAAGAGGCGCGACTCTGGCCTCCAGGTACAAGGCATCATTGGCGGCGTAGGCGATCAGGCCAAGAACTTGTATCATATGTATATTTTGCATTCTTACTCTTCTTCTTTTACTTGTCGGACTAGTAGTGCCATGCGGATTTTGTTGCAATGAAAGGTTGTGCACCAGCTGGCTACAGTGTTCCGAGGGACCGAGGCCTCGTGGCAGAATCTGCATCTCAAGCTCGCATTCTGCGACTAGGATACGATGTTCAGACGAAGGCTTACGTGCTGATGTTAACTGCGTTCCTACAGCACAAACATCAGGCGAAGATGAGTAGCGAGATGTTGCACTGTCCTTCTGTGAGCGATCGCCCTGTACATGATGTAAGCTTGCCTGGGAACTACAGCAACGTCACCTCTGCTGTGCAGTACGCCATCCTGACCCCACCTCTGCTGAAAACCTTCGAGGGGAGTGAAATCTTTCTGTTGTCATTGAAGACACTCCCGACGGTGCCCGCCTCTGAAGCCCCTACACCAGGATTAATCCTGGACATCAATTGTGGTGGGGAACGAGGCTTATGATGTCGCCAGACATGTCTTGTCTGCGCTACCCGCGAGGGAGCCAATGCGTCCTCTAGGGTAGCAGGTCAGCTTAGTTTAGCGGCACTTTCTACTTTCTGATGACCTCTGAACCGATTCCCAGCAGAGTGGGTTCCACGCCGCCCCTTATTTTGGCCAGCAACACTTGTTGCCGACTACGACACGTATGACTACTCAAGAAACTCCGTATTTTGTGAAAAGCTGAAGCTGTGAAGCACATGTAAGATGCTTATGCATCTAGGATACATACTGGCACCAGCAGCATTTTCAAAAGTTGCGGTATAATAAATTTGGTTGCAAAAACATGTGAGATTTTCTGTTTCTACCTCCTCGCCGATTCACCCTTCTGCAAAATATACCTCTCCTTCATCAATTCGTCCTTTGTGTGAGGTCCTGATAGATTAAGAATATAGGGTCCTATATATCTCATCAGCGTCTTTTTACGCGAGACGTTTTTCCGACCGGATTGAAACCACAAATAACATGAAACAAACTAAATGCTTCAAACCATGTGGAAGTAATTAGATCTCTGTTCGTGGGGTGTGTTCTGGTGAAGAAGGTGCACAGGATGTTATGCAGAAACCAGGGAGCGCCAATGACACTGCTTGATAACCTTGACAACGGTGGATCAACGTACAAAAATGTGGGAGGTACTAACAAAGCCCATGCCTTCCGCAATGTGTTCTTTTATGCGCGTGTATCGTGAGCAGTGCAATACTTCAACGCTGCACACCAGATAGCTGACATCCATGAAGTGATAAGCTGAGGATCAGCTATGAATGTACACTGTAAAAACAGAACTTCACCGCATAACACGGCGATTGGTGATCGCCGTGTTGTGCGGTGAAGTTCTGTTTTTACAGTGTAGGCACGTCAGTATCGATTTGAATGGAAAGTTTTCGTCATTCAAACCTCATCAGTATGAGTGGCCACACGTTTTTCTTCACGAGCCTCACGTACCGTCCCTCTGTTATCCCGCCGTGGCAACACTGAAATATGTGTTGTGTAGTTAAGCGCGAGCCAAGATATCGCAGTATTTTATTTGGTTGTTGCCACGCGCACAACAAGAATGCACAGCAACGAACGAATTCACTTTTCTTAGATAGAAGAACGAAGAAAGATATCACAATCTGATGAAATAGCACAAACGCAGACTAGCAGGTGAATAAGGCGTAAAAGAACTAACCGGACATGAGAGCTCTGACATCCTTTTTTAGTCAGTTACGTGAAGCCTACCGTACAGACACCAATTAATTTGGTAGATTTCAAGTATTCTAGTACGCATTTACTGCGAACGTGTTGGCTACACAATAATAAAAAATATGAATAGCAAATGTATAAAAAATAATGAAAACGTCACCCAATGACACTTATCGACATTAAATAAAAAAGAAAAAAAGGATTAAACAGTTAAAGCTTATGCCAATGGTTCTAAAACCGAATGCATATGCTCGAGTGAATTCCACGCCGTTGTTTGCGGATAATTTGTGCTGCATACATTGTACTGCACTGGCTATACTTTCCGTGGTTTTCCTTGAACTATCCCTCCATTCGCCAACGAAATCTGGAAATTATTTCCTCTCGACTGCAAAGAACGAAGTTAATGAAGTCAACGAAGTCGACGAAGTCGACGAAGGTCACAGAGGCAGGCTAGGTGGCGGAAGAGCACCATTCTCGAAACCCACATTTTAAGGCTTCATTTGACGACAACAACGATGTGCTAGAGTCAGACCATGACAACCGAGAAAGCAATAACAGTTCTTCGCAGCCGTGTTTCTCACCTGAACTCATAATTCCACGACATCCCGTTGCAATCGCCATCTTGTTCAAGCCTGCTGGGATGCGGGACTCCAACTGACTGCTAAGAACTTCCTCTCATTTGAAGTCTCCTCCTCCTCCTCCTCCTCCTCCTCCCAGCACGAGCACGATCCTGGCATACCGCCTTATTGGCTAAGCGTCATATCCACCCGGCAACTTCTCCTCCTCGACTGGCTACTTCATCCTCACCATCTTACTAGCAATGCATCGCTATACTGTGGCTACCAGCCGATTCTCCTACTGATTGATTTGACTGACTACAGACTGCCTTCATTGATGCCCGAGCACGATCCTGGCCAATCGCCTCATTAGCTAAGTGCCATCTACACCAGGCACCACCATGACAGCCGAGAGAGTCCAGCTTCTTCTCAGTACTTTCTCTACCGACAAAGACTAAAGTTTTTCCAGATTTTTTTTTTATTGGCGCTAGCACCGCAAGACAACTGTAGCCATCATCAGCGTACAGTTGGGAACAGACATCACAGCAGGAAGAAGGGCAGATCGCAAGAAACTGCGTCAAATCATGATTTGACGCAGTTTCTTGCGATCTGCCCTTCTACCTACTGACAAATTCCAACGAAAATCCATGGAAAGCCTCAGACAGCACAGCTGGCGATGGGATTCGAACCAACTACGTCCCATTCTGTGGTATCACCGTGGATCGTCTTAGCCAACTCGATCAATCTCACCATGATATAATCTATATATACAGGGTGTCCGGCGAGAAAGTGTAAAAAAATCACTACAAAAAACCAAGGGCCAATAAAAGCTTGGGATTTGCTTCATGAAACTCCTGAAGGATTTTGCCATCTGCTGTAATGATTTTCTTTTGTGTAATTAATTAATTAGTGCAATTTCGCTAATTAATATCTGAAAAATTCTAAAGGAACGTCTTGTTTTTCTACCCGAATCGGAAAGGCCATGTCTGGAATAGCGTATCGTATTCAAAATCAGTTCATTTTGCACACGTTTTCCAGAGGAAAATTGCTACCCAAATGGCACCCCGAATGAATCCTATCGCAAGTTAAGCGCTCTTTCGTCCTTCGCTTAGCCGCAGATACAAGCTCATTCTTTACATGGGTGAATCATTTAAACAACGCTTGAGAACTGCCACTTACCATCTTTCTGGGGTAGAGAAGAAACAATAAAGAGCACCCGGCCAACAACCTGTATTTTATAACTTTGCTGAGCATGATGGGAAGGGTCTTGTGGTCGGGATCATCGCGTCAGCTGCAGGGTGCACCATACAACCGGCTATCAGAGTAAATACGCCTTATCAAAAGGAACAACTTCCTTATAGTAGCACAGTGTACTGAAGGTCGGGTGCAATAGGGATGGTCGTCAGGTGATTTATCTGTTGATCGCTGCCTGTCTTACATACCACAAGCTGCAAAAGCAATCTTGATCAACCCGTCCACCCATAATGCACCTGACTTTCAGTACATTGTGCTACTAAGGTTACACGTTTCACCGCGTGCTCGGAAGGATGGTACAAGTGCGATAACTACAGTAAAAAAAAAGTCCAGAACCTAGCCTAGCAATGTATGCTGCGTATTTGGGATCTATTGTTCTTTTTGTAAATCCGTTTATTGGGCTTGCATGCCTGTAAAACGTGAAATGACTAGGATCTCGTAAAACGATGAATTTCCAATGATTAATTGATTTATTTTACATCCTATCTCATAGTCCTTTATCCGCTTAACACTGTGTCATGAGCGGATTGAGGGTTTTGCACGTGTGTTTCCGAAGGCGCCCGAGGTAACAGATGTTTATTAGAACAAAAAAGCTGAAAAAAAAAGAAAGAAAGAAAGAAACATATTTGCGGGATGCACTTCCTTCAATGCCTAGCGCAGATGCGCATCGCTGTGTCATGCTCAAGACGCACCAAATTTGCAGACAAGAATGGTATCTACGCTATCATCTTATCATTCAGAAATGGAGGAAATCACGACTGCCTCATCCTCAATACACGCTCTTCATTTGATAGTCGCTGCTCTCGGCAGCGCAGTTGTAACGTGCCAGGCTCAATTAGTTAAATGTTTAGTTAGACAGTTAAATGCTGGTCACTTGGTTGATAAAAATAAAATAAAAATAAAGCATCATTGTGCACCCGAAAGTATCGATATCACCCCAATTTACTGTGCCTAATGTCCTCCCCCAAGTCTGAGACATGTATCGAACCCGAAGAGGCCAGGTCCTGCACCAAACCACATGTACTCATGCGTGCGGTTTTCTGACGTAAAGCTTGCTCCACCTATATCTTGAGAGTAAAAGGTGAAGCCCACTTATAAAATGGGAATGGCCGCTTATGCGGGACGCAGTATGACACGAAGCAATAAACGTCCCGTAATATCGGTTCTCTTTCGTCCTTGCGTCACTACACTGCGGCCCTGATGCCCAGTGAAAAGTCAAAGGTCGTGCAGCTGTCGAGTACTACTAATGAAATCAACCAACGGCTCCTATCTAGGAGCCGCTGGCACATCGGGCTTGTCGACCGTGACTCAAACTGTATGTTAAAAAACAAGAAAACCACGCGCCGCCTTACCATCCCTTTATATAGGTGGTTGTAAATAGTACTCACTTGCCACGATAAGGTGTCTCAGGCTGTCACAGAGACCGAAAAATGCAATACACACATTCCTTTGCGTCGCGTAATGCGATGTTGTAAGCAACGCACGACAAATCGTGTGCGAAAACAAACATATCTGTCAACAACAAATAGCAGCAGTTAGCTTTAACGTCAACAAAATGTTGCTTTGTAGCCATGAAGTGATCCTAAACAAATACAAGTCGCAGTGCATTAACTTTAGAATACAACACAAACTGAATAGAGGCTAAGTGCGTTTGCACCTCTTTCTTCCATTTCATGTTACCCCTACGTATGTCACTAGGTGATACCACTGGGAAGAGATTCTTCGGTTTTTCATTTTGGCGTATTCATGCTTTTCTGTAGCGCGCAATCCCTTAACCAGAGGTACAACAAAATATGCATTCGCATCAGAGATCAGCCGGTTAGAATATTTAGTGATGTGCAGTTCGAGACACTAGGCAGACCGCACGCCTCCCCCCTGTTAACGATACACCACCACCACCACCAGTTCGAGACACTACTGCAAAGAATACATTATAAATGCCTGACAGATAGCCACAAATGCTTTACGAACGAAAGCAAACCTTTTATTTAATACTCTCTGGTAGACGAAACAACGTTGACTCATGCAGGACTGGTACTTGTATGCAACCAACGGTTTCGTTTCTGAACTTGTTGACATCGATGACTAGCATACACTCAGCTACGAGGGTATGGCACCTGTATTTCATAGAACTTGTTTTTACTGTCCTGGATACGAATTAGGATGATATCATAGGATAGGCGTTGGTAATCTTCCTGTCCTCTGCCATTCTGTGTGAAGATCCGCTATGTTCCGTCCAGAAGAAGGCTGCGGTTTTAAAAAGACGTGTTTTTGAGGAAATTTGTAATCATTTTAAGAGCCTGCGCCGGCTTGTCCTGGGGCACCATATGTCCCGATCCCTGAAAGAAAATCGACATTGCATCGCATGATGAACGTGACGGTAACGAACGATAAATTTGATAATTTCACAATATATTTTTTTATAAAATCTGGTAATAATGTGAATAAATAAACAATAAAATAATTTCTTACAATGCACCATAGTTTTTTCAATGTATTCTAGTATCCGAATTTAGAGGGCGAAAAGGTGAAGAAAATTTAATTTCCATCTTTGCGTGACATGACGTTTTTGTTTCACGAATTAGGTGACCAATGGTCTCCTGAATGGTGGCCCAATTTTCCGAGACTACGCGGTGAGGTTAGAGTGTATAGAGAGAGGACATTTACGAAAGAAATCATTACGGGGAGTCATATTCAAACTGTATATCTACCTTAACGGTGACGAATGTGATGTTGCCTTCGTACGTCTGGAAGAAACCAGCGACTTGCTTGCCAAGCTTCCAGATCTTATAACTTGACGTAGGCTGCAACGACATGGCGACGCAAATAATTCAAAGCGAGGTTCACTGAGAAATTCAGTAAGACAGACTGTGTTACACAGTAATGGATACTATGGCGTGCCCACGTAGTCGTAACTCGTACGTTCATCCCTACCGTGGGCATCTCGTATATCTATGGAAACCCACTCAAAAAATTATTCACTCAAACGAACACAATAAAAATGCGCATAATACCGATCACGGTTCAGAATAATGCCGGTCACTCACGCTCCTATAGTTTGCGGCCCGAAGGCGGTAGATTACCAGTCGTGACTAATTTTGCTTCGTCTGCCTTTTCCAGTGCGATGAGTCAGTGTCACCGTTATTTTTGCTGTCCACTTATTTTCATATTCATGTCCACTGCCCTGTTAATACTTATCCACGGCACCTGTAGCCTTGAGGAACCTCAGCAAGACCGAAAGCACTAGCCCGTTTTTGTTGTCCTTATCTTTACTGAGTTAGAGCGGACCCTAGCAGCACAACGTACCGTAATCCGGGTGCAATGGGCGTGGTCGTCAGGTGTCTTATATCTGCATGTCACCGCCTCTCTTACGTGCTACGAACTACGAAAGCAACCTTGATCAAACCAGCCACCCCTAGTGCATCCGACTTTCAGTACATTGTGCCGCTTGGGTTCAGAGCAAGCATAATCACGTGTTTCTTTGATTATTTTTCCCCTCGTGTGACCTTGCTGTGCGATCAGGAAGGTAGCTTCCAAATAACTGCTACCCTGCCATATAGTGACGCGCAAAAAATAAAATGTCACGCCAGTAACTGAATGTTGACACTCTGAAACTTATCCGGTGGCTGTAATTGCTATATCACATAACGTCCATAAATCTTTTTCGTTGCGTCGACCTTCATCATCACGGAAAATTTCACGAAGGAATATCAAAAGTAGTCGCATAAAGTGATATGACGATTAATTGAACAACAGTCTGATTGAAAGGTCCAGCATTGGCTTACGCTTCGTATCATCCATTCTCACTGTTCACGCCTTCCTTAGTGATGACCAGCGGCAAGTAACCGAAAAAGCAATAAAAGTATTATTCATGGCGAGAACGAGGGACCAGAGAGACTGGAGAAGACGCCCTTCGCGGTACGGGACGGACTTCAATGACACCTTTGATTTTGACTCCATCAATCATCGATAACAGTGATTATATCCATTCGTTAGCACATAATAGGCCGATAGGACGATGACTAACTTGATATCCAAGCGTGTTGACAAACCACTCGTCACCCAGGAAGTTGCATGCCATGTCCACGTCGCCGTTGTAGATAAGTGTCCTCAAACGACCAGAGTCAACGAGTTCTTTCACTGTTGGCTGCATTGTTGAGTGCTGCTGCTGATACCTAAGGACATCGCTGAAAACGCAAATTTCGATAACATGAAGAGATATGTTAACATCTACATGATATTAGGCACAAGCATAGGAAACATAGCAACACATTTTCAGCCGGCTGACTGCAGTCTCAAATGTATATTGTTGTGTTCTGCAAAGACAGGTGTGTATGACGCAGTACAACGAACTTTTAAATGGGCTGTAAACTGATGGTCAAGTTCTGTTCCAAAATCCTGTAAGAATGAAAGTAGTGAACACATCATAGTAACTGGCTAACAATAATGTACGGCCGTTGCCCTCTTTGTTGTTTAAAAGACTTCGTATTTTGCATCACGAAACGTCAAAAACGACGTCACCAGGTCCTACCAGTCAGGTATGGGCATTGCGGAACCCGGAACTGAGTAACATTTCAAGGTGACAGCCAATCGGTCCCTCCGCACGCGGTCGGCCTGTTCGTGGAACCGGAAAAACCGGCGCCGCCGAAATGAGAAATTGTGCGATTGAAAATGTGATATCGCTGCGGTTCTTACGAGTTTACTCTTACGTTTTTTTTTTTTTTTTTCGATCCAGTGATTACAGAAAAATACATCCAATACGGCGTCGAGTCGATTGACAGTGCCTGTTTCTTCTCTCTATTCAATAGCTCTTCGTTTTCCCGCAGCGTCCTAGGATTTATAGTCATGCAGCAATAACCACGCTTTTCGTACACGCAGTCATCCTACCTGCACGGCGCCCAGTTTAGGGGAGAAACTTGGACATGAAGGGCTGCCCTCACTTCTGGCCGGTTCAGATATTTTTCCACTCTTGCTTCGTCGATGCACGGTGGGGTAAGCCCAACTTCAGAAGCAGAGAGCTACCATGAACCACAAGTATAAAATTCCATTAAAGCCACTTAGTATCCGTTAAAGCACGCACGGTAAAGATAGAAATCGGCGTACTTCAGTGGTAATACCGAGGCTCTTCCTAAGCATACGGTGTCCACGATGTCTGTAAGACGTTTTAGGGTTGACAACTCGACCAGAGGTGTCATCCTCGCAGCGATCGTACAAGTTGTATATGTTGAGTCCTTCCGATTCGATGATAACTGAAGCCTCCTGGACCTAGGTAGAGATAAGATCACCCTGCGTTAATAATGGCACTTCGTGGACAACACACTCATACGCTTACATCGTGGAAACAGCTGCTGCCGGGGCGTGCGGTGGCAAAGTCGCAGGCTTGCTTAGAAACACTGCCGTTGCAGCAGTGCTGGGTCAGTCTTGTCCACAGACTACGACACATCAAAAGACAGAAAATTGAAAGCGATAATCCACACCAGTCTTAGCACGTGAAATCACGCAATTTCTACAGAACAATGTAGCTTCCGTTATTTTTCGATTAATGTTTTGATCCTATGGAACAAGTCTAAACGAATCCTTGACACTCACGCAACTGTGGATACCTCGTTCTCTGTAGCCGAGATTTTTCAGGGACTCAACTTCATCGAAGTCGGACAAAACCGGGTACCCGGCCGTTGCCCCAGATATTTGCATTTTACATTCAGGAGAGCGAAAGCATGAAAATGATGGCGCAATGTGTGTGTCATTTACTTTTTTTTTTTTCTGAAAGGGACTGTAAAATGAATCCCGAACCCTTGTAACTTGTACGCTCCTCTGAAAGCTTATATGTATCCATGTCTCAAATGCCAGATACATTCCTCCAATGCCCATACTTTTTTTAGAAATTGAATTTCAATTATTGCCTCGTAAAACTAGGAAAGCGCAACCATTCACCAAGCAACACTGGAGCGACGCGCATCGCCATCTAGTGAGAATAGCTCACCCTCTTATTTGCGTGATCAGAATTATGTTATATACGACGCCTGTCGTCGAAGATGCACAGATGCTGTATCATCGAACTTTGCAGTGTACATCAGGCATCCTTAAAGATCTGGCGGGAGCAAAGTTCTTCAGAAAGGGACACAAGAGATGTGCTTGCGTTTGTGGCACTTTTTGACAATGGTAAACAATGTCCGTCGGCATGAGCAGACGACAATAAAGGAGGGAGCGGCAGAGGGTGCGAGATACATCCGGGGTGACTGTTTTTCGAAAGTGTGCAAAGTAAGGTGTTCAACAATAGTCCTTACTTTCTAGGTAAGGTTTAATACTAATCAGCAAATCGTCTTAAATGTTTCGTATGATAATACGTTATAACGTGATATCTGTCCGCCAATCCTGGAGGGACATCCAAGTTTTCTCTTTTTATACAGGGTGTCCTATAAATGTGGTAACAAACGTCTAGGGGAGGTACAGCGCATGATAAGGATTAAGAATTGCATAGGAACCCATGCTCGGAAATGTCAGGGGTAAATGGTAGCAGAGCTAGAAGATGGGAAAGGAAACAAGAGGAAACAGAGGAAACCGTTTTTGACAAATCTCCCGCGCGAACGATATCGTTCTGGATGGGGATCGGTTTACGCCACGTTATACGGTGAAGTACCGTTTTCAGACTGCAATCAAAGAAACTCACATTGTGATCGAACATGTCCGGCAATCAATGCTCCGTCGGTGTCAGACATGTTTGCCGTCTGATGCATGGCGTCTGTCATGATGCAAACTACGACCATCTTTTGTAGCATTCGATCTGTCTTACAACATTTGTATTCATTATGTCAAATAAATGTTTCAAATTAATCCCTCTCTTGTTGCCTTTCACATCTTCTACCTCTGCTACCATTTACCCCTGACATTTCTAGGCTTGGGTTCCTATGCAATTCTTAATCCTCATGATGTGCCCTACCTCATCTAGATGTTGGTCGCAATATTTACGGGACACCCTGTATAGACGTTTTGCGGCACTGCAGTCTGCCGAAAGCTTACTTTTAAAATTAACTTCTGTAATAAATATTGGAGATTGGAAGCCCACACGCTGTGTGGGTAATCACGAGGGCACGTGCTACATCCCCGAACATAACAACATAGGGGTTGTACAGTTGCTTTAGAGCTAATTTACAAAGCTCGAAACGGTTGCAACGAAGGAACGTGAGATTTAGCCCTGACCTGAATTAATGTATAGATGACTGGTACAGTAGCCATTGGGCGAGTGAAACGTAACGAGTAAAGTTGTCAATATCAGCACCACGATGTCAACAACCAAAGGTCTTACCCGAGTCCCCAAAGTCCGTGGTAGTAACCAAAGAAGATGAGGCCGTTTCCAAGAAGTGAAAAGTCGAGAGCTCCGTTTCCGACTGTGTATCCCTAAGCCCCGAAAAAAAAAAAAAAACGTATATATATATATAAACACATGTCACACCTTCCAGTCTTCCGAACTTTTTTTTCGTATTCTTCAAGTGCAGCCTGTATAAGGCTGCGCCCGGAGATAACGTTCCTGCAATGGGCGTCGCTATACCGCAAAAATATTCCGCACCCTGTACAGATGTGCGCAAGGTGGGGCCCACTTTACAGTTCACTCCATATGAAATAATTAATCCCCACACCTTCAAATACACGGCTAATGATATGAATGGTGCCCGAAAGAATCCCAGTCCTTGTGCGAAATATTGGCGGCTCCCAACCTGAAGCGTTTTGCTTTAACTTACGACTGCATAAGGCGTACTTCTTCAAAAGCAAGAAGAACATGAGATGAAGCCAACTTTTAAAATGGCGACGCAAATTAAAGGCATGCCCGCGGGGGTAACATTCACAACATAAGCGCTACTTACTTTCAAGTTGATGTTGTTGTCACGCTTAAGGACGCGTTCAGTCAGCATGGGGACGTAGATCCCGCCATAGCTCTCTCCACTGATGTAAAATTCATTTGGAAGGAATTCCGGGAATCCACGGAAGAAATCTAATAGGGCCAGGTAATTATCGTCTGCTGTCTTCTCGTCGTTGGAAACGTAGAAGGATGGACTTGACGTGTCGTAGGAGAAACCGACTCCAGCCGGGGCCTCGAGGAACAGTACATTGGCCACCTGCCGGGAAAATTACGAACACACATAAATAAAACGTGACCTATTGTAGTGTACGTTGACACGGATGTGTGTGACCACGAATTGGCGGAATGAGTACCCAACTGGCCGGGCCACGGACAGGGCAGTCCAATATATGTCTCCAGTGACTCTCCTTGCAGACTACACTGACTATGACGCCAGTACAGTTCACATACTGTTGTATGATATTCTCCACAAGAGTGAAGCGTTTAAAATATATTATGCTGTATAAGTAGGGAGTGACGCTCTCGGGTTAAATGCCTTTCGAAGACTGTGTGTG